>CM040189.1:56505702-56698202 GCA_022606455.1 Callitettix versicolor
TAAAAGGTTAAAATTGGATAAAAACGAACTATACATTTTTCTCCTGTATTTCCAGATTTTTAAAAGGCACAGAGAGTTAAAATTTAGTACACAGGTTTATCTTAGGCTTTAAAAGTTCACAAAGAGAAACTTTTCTAAAATTCTGCTCCTAAACGAGTTAAACAAAAATGTAAAAACAAACTTTATATTTTATCTCCATATCTCCGTCTTCAGATTAAAAAAACATACAGATTTATCTTAACCTTTCAAAGTGCACAAATGTTTTTTTTTTTTAATTTCACCTCCAAACAGTTAAAATAGGGTAAAAACTAAACATTTTATTTCTGAATTTCCAAAAAAAAAAAACAAAGTTGAAATTTGGTACACTTTGAAATTCAACTCAGACTTTGAAGGTGCACAATGTAAGTTTTTTTCCAAAATTCTACCCAAGGGATAATTTTTTTAATTTTAATCACAGGCATTACAAGAAATTACTGTATTTCAAAAATGTCAAAACTAAGAGTTTTTTAAATAAAGAGTTAAAGTGTATAAATGCAAAACTCAAGGCAATGGTCCTATATACAGTATATAAAAAAGGAAGTCCAAACTGATTGACTCATAACCAACATATATATATATATATATATATATACAAATTATAACTGTAGACTTGATTTTTGTAGGATATCTTCATTTTATTATGTTAGCGTCCACTAAGAAAAGATTTTCTAAGGGCACTTTGTATTGAAAAAAATATTTCTTTAGTAGAATTTTAGCTATATTCATATACAGCAACATATTATTCATTTATCTTTGCCCAGATAAAACCATTGAAGCTATAAATATGATATTAGGCTACCTCAACGTTTCATTTGCCTTTTTGAAACAAAATGGGCGAGCACTCAAAATGCCTCATTTATTTTGAAATAGGGTACTTCTATAACCTCTAGCTGCAAAACTGAAAAGTAATGTAAAATTTCAGTTGTCTGTTACAATATCTTAATGCCCAACAGACTGTTATTTTGCCAGAAAAATTACTATAGTCTTCCAATATCAATAAACTTGCTTTTTTAATAACAAAAGCTTCTTTCTCACATATAAACTTACTGCAGTTTATAGTAAAACGGAAAATATTAAACATTAGAAACAGGAAAATGTTTTTAAGTCATCTTTCAAATTTCTATAATTTTTATTCCCTGAAAAATATTATAGTGAAGCATGGTTACACAGCTAGTTTATTATACAATAAAAACCACTTTACAATTTATAATATATTTTATGATGTATGTCAACATTTCAAACCATAAGAACCGCTCCTTATTACTAAAATTATGAAAAGTAAGTATGCTGGTGTTACACCGGTTGAAATCATATTTAAATATAAAAAATTAAAATTGTTCCATGTTTTGGAACACAGTATATGATGCGTTTCAGCATTGCATTCTTAAAAACTACCTTTTATGATAACAATCATTTAAAAAATTTGTGAAATCCATAAGTTTCAAATATTTAAATAGTTAATTACTAAATGTGTGTCACTCGATCAACCTACCATTTCCCTCTCATTAAACTCTCACCCCTATTTTTTGACATTGTGAACATGCAAAAAAATGTAATTCATTATACAAATGTTTTTCTTGTAGCTGTAATACATTTTACAGCTGGAGGTTAAAATTTCCTCCAGTTCCCCTCCTTAACCTAAAAATTTACCACTCTGTGTAGTCTACTTAAAACTGAAAAATTTTACGCCATTAAACAAAGTAAGGGGAAAAAAGAGACATTATGAAATGAAGCTAAAGCTTTATTATATACATTTTACGTACATTATAATTGTACATTTAAGAAAATTAGGTACACTGAAACATCCATTAACAGTCAATCTTTTAACCGTCAGTTTCTGTTATCATTCAGTTCATTATTAAAAGCTAATTACAATAGTGCAATTCAAAATTGTACTAAAAATATTTTTTATACATATCTCTTAAGAAAATAACAAAAGCAACAAATAAATAAGTGTGTAAAATAATTAGTACAATACATACTGCTCCTAATATGTACAGTAGCCACATTACTGCAAAAAATAAATTTTGCTTTATTGTTGAGCATACAGGTATTGAAATGGAGCATGTTTATGTTTTAAAGATGAATCAGTAATGTTTTTGCTATCTACTATAAACTATAGCTCATGTTGTCAGTTGCTGACAATACAGTTGCCTGATTGGTACTGCTTACATTATTTGTTGCTCACTGTGTAGTTGCTTAGCTGTTTCAGCATATGACTACAGCATATGGCTTAGCTGTTCTTGAAAAATCATTCGAAAGCATGCATTTCTTTTGATGAAATATCAACATTTTCAATGGGAAACAACTCAAAACATATTGTCTTGCCAAGAAAAACTTTATATAACATTTTTGTTTAAAATTCATTCCTCTATATCTGGGGTTGTTCTGAATGTCGACTGCAGAAGGGGTGGCATTCACCCCCAGAGTAACAGTGCACACCAACACTTTGTAACTTTTGTTCCTTTGGGCCATTCCCTAATTATTTCCAAAATTTTAGACAATAGGCTTTGAGGCTTTGCCCTAAACTTTAGGAGGAAACCATCATTTTCTAGACTATCCCATTTTAACAAGTAAATTCAATATGTTTACTTCAATTTTTTTCCTACACATAAGACAGTAGATATCAGAGAAGGCTAAATCCACCTAAACATGAAATAAGGTTAGTAAGAAATTTAGTTGAAAGAATAATACAAAAGTGTAGTGTGTGTAATAAAAGTGTTAAAGTATTACAGTAGTATTATGTAATAAAAGTGTTAAAACATTAAATGTAGTGTTCTATAATTCAAGTGGATTATTAAAAGTAAGTATTATATTAAGAAATAAAACTAATGCTTTGCCTTAACAAAACATTAGTTTGTTAAGTAATTGTTAAAATGTAGGCCTATTTTAACTTTCCAAAAATAAAGATTTTAATTTTTTTTTAATTCAAGACTAATCAATGAAAACTAAACAATAAAGTATTCCTATATTTTTGAAAATAAAAGGGTCATTCCACATCAGTTCAACCAGACCATTTCAGCCACCACCTCAGATTTTTATGAAACTTTGTATGTTTGTTGTGTGTGTATATATGTGTGTATATATACATATATGTTATCTTAATCATATTATATTTCTGAAAGTTTGTGTTTGTTATTCAATCACGCTTTAACTACTGGACCAATTGAGATGAAATTTGGTATGAAAATGGTTTAGGTATCTGAGATAAACATAGGCCTATTCCCATTTTAAAAAAGTCATTATACTACTTACCCAGCCCAACATAATTATGTAGTATTTAGTTTTGTGACATGTGTTAACTGTAGTTAGATTTAATTACTGTTTACTGGACCTGAGATTTAGGCACCTGAGATGGACACAGATGTAATCCCATTTTAAGAATCTGTTTTATTTCTTGCAAAATTATTGCTTTTAATGTTACATTTTCAATTATTTTAGTTGAAATTTTTTCAAAACTGACTAATTTGTTTCTTTGTGTTGAATTTTCAATATTAAATGTAAAAATATAGTCAGAATGCAGATTACGATACATTAAAAATTACTATAATTGTAAGCATTTTCTCTTTGTGAAAGTCTGGTTTGCTTTTTTGTTTGTAGTTTTGTTATTTTAAGTTTCATTAGATCAAATAATCACAATCTGGTGTTTCTCATTTAAGACTTTTCAATGTTTTCGAAGCAGAATATATAACATACACAATTTTATTAGGATACTTTAATTGTAATGTAGTATATATATTTGTGTAATTACATTTTATGAAAAAATGGTAAATATGCAGTGTAGCATGTCCTCGATTTTTTGATATTTTTGTTACTAAAATGCTTTATTGCGTGCCCAAAAGCAAGAATCCAAAATATAAAAGCGCGGAAACCACGAGAAGTACGATAAAAATCGAAAATAAAAGTGACCAACAAAACCTCAAAATTGCTACCGCAAAAAATCGGTAACGTATTGTAGATCGGTAAAACAATAAAAATATGTCTAACACGGGTTTTGGGTGATAAGAAACCCATTTTTTTAAAAAGAATACTCCATAACCTGACACGGTTGTTAGGCCTAACACGGTGATGCATTAAAAAAAACCTTTATTTATTTTTTTAAAAAGAGTACTCCAAACCTAACTGATACGGTTGTTGGGCTTAATACGGTGATGCAGGAAAAAAACCTTATTTTTTTTAAAAAAGTACTGCATAACTTAACTGACACGGTTGTTGGTCCTAACAAGGTGATGCGTGATCTTTAATGTATATTATGATTGCAGGCAAGGCCGTGACGGGTAACAGCTAATCATATTATATTTCTGAAAGTTTGTTTTGTTTATTATTCAATAACAGTTTAACTACTGGACCAATTGAGATTAAATTTGGTATGAACACGGTTTAGGTACCTAAGATAAACACAATACTATTCCAGTTTAATTGTATAATAGTGACTTTTTAATAATACTGTATTTTATTAAAATATGACAGGACCCTGTTTTAGAGTATTGAGTAGCAAAAATTTATATGTTTTGGCCAAAAACCATAAATCGTATAATATTGTACATAGAAATATATTAAAATGAAATGAACCTATTCTGATTTTGAAAATCGACTATAAATTTTATTGCCTACATTATAATTGCAGGCAAAGCCGCAACGGGTAACAGCTAGGTAACAGGTAGGTTCTTATAACTATTAGGAATTTGAAAAAAAATATATCAGTAACCTTAGTTAAACCTAAATTATTATAAAAAAAATCATATTTTTGATTTTTTTAGTTTTAAAAATGCAAACATAGCTTACCGTTAAATTCAATATCTCAAAAAGGGAATGAGATAATTAAAAAATTTTGTCCACCTAAATTATCTTCATGAAATAAGTTTTAATAAAAAAATAAGTAAAATAAAAATTCTGTTTATCTGGTTCCTTCTATGTCTTAATTCCATTGCAAACTTGAATATTTTAATTACAAGCAATGTCAGGTTCTCTCAATTCCAACAAACTCGGTACCAGCCTTTAAAAGAAAGGTATAAACTACATTTTAATATTTGGAAAAATATATGTTTTTAATAAGAACCTACTATAAAAAAACATAATATTTAATAATAAGAAGCAATTCTATATTTTGTTATAAATTTAAATGTTCACGTATAAGTGGTTGAATATAATAAGTTGAAAGTCAACATTTATGTTAAGAGTTTAAAAACAAACTGGCAGACAGTTTGCTTCATTTGCAGAGCAATCAAGAGTTTTGCCTGGTATGAAAGACGTAGTAAGCTTAGGGGGGGGGAATATGAGAAGAAAAGATTAATTTTAAGTAATCTCAATGAAATGTATGCAATGTTCAAATGAGAATATCCTGAAATAAAAATAGGGTTCTCTAAGTTTTGTACTCTTCGTCCTAAATGGTGTGTTCTGGTTGGTGCTAGTGGCAGTTACTCTATCTGTGTATGTACTATCCATCAAAATGTCATACTGCTAATATATGTAGCACAACTAGAAGAGTTACAAAGATCTACAAAATCTGCTTTTGTGTGAAAATCCTACTCAAAACTGCATGTTTAGGCGATGAGAAAAATTTCCATCAAAAGACAATCTAACAACATTCTTACATAAAAAGTTTGAAAACTATGAAGAAGATGATAGAATTGATTACAAGCAGTGGCTTGCAACAGACAGGACACAGATGGTAACACAAACATCAATTGATGAATTTATTGATAAACTGACAACAAAAATAGACAAATTAATTCCTCATTCTTACATTGCCGAGCCAGTCAAGCTAGTTTAAAAGCCTCAGATACCTGTGCATCAAATGCAGCTGTCATATCAATGGACTTCAGTGAAAATTACTTCTTTATGATACAAGATGAGGTCCAGGATTACCACTGGACCTCAGACTCTGTACTATTCATCCAGTAATCATTAACATGTGTGTTGACCAGGAAAAAATAGTCTCATCTCATTGTATCATTTCCGATGACTTAAATCATGATGTTTGTACGGTTTATAAAATCAAGAAATCCTGATACAATTTCTAAAGGAAAATTTTCCCAACATCACAGATGTTCGCTATTACAGTGATGGTTGTGCAGGACAATACAAAAATAAATACAACTTTATGAACCTTTCACTTCATGAAAAAGACTTCAAACTTAAAGGTTTGAAGATTTAAAGATTAAAGGTCTTTCTTCGCTACAAGTCATGGCAAAACAGAACACAATGGTATTGGAGGAACTGTTAAAACAGTTGGTGCGAAAAGCAAGTCTTCAAAGGCCTCTTCAAGATCAACTACTGACTGCATCTACCTTTTTTCAGTTTTGTGAATTCAACATTGCAAAAATCAATTTCCACTTCATTTCAAAAGATTCAGTAGATCAGATTCATTGCAAGCTTGAAAAACGCTTTGAAGATCTGAATACCCTTCCAGGTACAAGAAGTTTTCACAACTACAGACCCTTGGATTGTTTTGGAACATTAGAAGCAAGGCAAGTCAGTTGTGATGAAAAGCCAAGTCTAACAGACAACTTAAGAAGAGGGTTGACTTTAAATGTGAAAGAAGAAGATTTGTACCCCTCTAGCTACATCGCTTGTACATATGACAATCTCTGGTACTTTGGAATAACAAATGTTGCCAAAGAAGATGTAACAGTTAAGTTTCTTCATCCCCTTCATTTTACTGGCCAAAACGAGACAATATATGCAACGTACTGATTCCACACATCCTTGCAGTAGTTGAGCCTCCACACACCTAAACGGGATGAACACATAAATTCTCAACAGAGTGCACCAAATTGCTTGAAAATCTAGTTTCAAAAATAATTTAGTTCATTAGCTTGCAAATCCTCTACATACAATGAACTGGGTCTATTTAGATATGTTTGGTGAGCATATATACAATAACTGTTGGGTAGACTTACTTTGTACATGTAAATATTAGTAGGTTATATATTTTAAAACTGAATCCAGAAATCATATAGGAACTTATATATTTTTTTTATTACAATGCTTATTATTAAAATATGTTTTTCCAAATATTAAAATGTAGTTTATACCTTTTTTTAAAAGCTGTAGCCATTCACTTGAATTGAGAGAACCTGACATTGCTTGTAAATAATATATTGAAACTTGTAATGGAATTAAGACATAGAAGGAACCAGATAAACAGAATTTTTATTTAACTAAATTAAAGCTCATTTCATGAAAATAATTTAGGGGAACAAAATTTCTTGATTACCTCATTCCCTTTTTGAGATATTGAATTCAACGCTAAGCCACGTTTGCATTTTTAGAACTAAAAAAAAATCAAAAATATGATTTTTTGTAATATTTTAGGTTTAACTTAGGTTACTGATATTTTTTTCAAATTCCTTATAGTTATAAAAACCTACCTTAAAAATTTCATCAACATTGGATGTCAAATAAGTAAATGAGAAATTATTTTCTTTTGTACAACACATTTTATTTGGCATTATCCAAAGCGCGGAAATTGAAAAACGTCAAAACTTTAAAGTTCTGTAACTTAAAACTAATTGAGATAAAAAGCTGAAATTTGGGTTGAATTGATGTGGAATGACCCAAAACTGAATTATTTTTTTATTTCATAAAATTAAGAAGTTATGAAACCATACCTGTAAATATTTATGAGCATAAATTATCTTTTGTTAACAATTTGCTAAAGAAATATCTGTTGTTGTACTGTCAAGAATTAAAAATTATAATTATTAGTTTTAAAGATTATAAAGAGGTTACAGCCAAAGAGTAAACACTACTAACAAAGACTCAAAAAAATTATGAAACTGCTGACATATTGCTTGTTGTTATAAACAAGGCAGGTAGAACAGCAGTTTTGATAAAAGCTTGGGGAAGAAGTAGGTCGTGATCAGTCGATTCTGGGGGGGACTGGATGGTTAGTCAATGCTGGGGAAAAATAGGTCGGTAGTCTACAGAGTACATAGACAGTTCCACATACACTTCTTCCCCTTTTCTTTTTGACTTGAATAAATTGAGGCATGAGTTTTCAAAAATGATTCTGAAACATCATTTTGGGGGAACTTTTAGAATCGGGTAATACAATAGTTTCATTCTTGGTTTATTATTAAGAATACAAGTAATCAAACAGATACAAGAAGACAGTAAAAATAGTTATATCTATTAATACGTTTCTGAACCACCGATAGATGATTTTTAAAGAACTCCCAGTTCGGAAATATTCTAAATTCCTAACATTATTGTTACTTCATACTTCATACACTACTGTGTTCTGTATGTATTTCATTCTACTGTGCCAATGCAAGTTAAAAAAAATGTGAATTGTTTTGGCTTTAGCTCAAACAAGGAACAGTGTTCCAAACTGTTTGATACATAATAAAATGGCTTTACAATGTTGTATAACCACTGTATAAACCAAACGAGAACATTGTTTAATGCAACTGCTCCACGTGTAAATGTACCTTAATAGGTCAAAGCTATGGAAGCATCCATAGTTTACATCTAATAGACTGATACTGTACTATCCCAAATGACAGCTCATATCTTATGTGGCAGCACCTAATTTCTCATTAGAAATTAAGCAGCTATTAAAAAAAATTTTAATCAAAAAAATGTGTTTAAAAAGGCAAAACAATTTTGTTTACATTCCTTTCTAGTTATTTATTTTTAAAATAACTACCATTCTACTGAAGTATTTACGATACAAAATTTATAGTATTTTGGCATATTTTTTAGTTCTTGTTTAAACCAGACTGCATCCAAATTCAGCCAGTTGCTGATCACTTCCAAAAGTTCATCATTACCTGTAAAAGTCGTAAATCCCAGGATGTTTCCAAATGGAGGAAACGTAATAATTACTTAGAGAACACGATAGGCTCCCAAAAAAATAGCACTTCATATATCATATATAAAAAACAAATCAAAGAATTTAATATGTAGGCTATGCATTTTTCAATAGCGCATGTATCATCCCCAAAGAAGTTCAGCAAGTAACATAACAACATATGTTGTTACCACAATTCTCTTTATACCACATGTATTAACACAGTTCTCTTTATACATTTTGCTTTAATTAAAAACAATTATAAAAATTTTGTATATAAAAAATATTCAATATCCCTATAACAAATAATAAGACTGACCTTACAGACTAACCAAAAATAATTTTAATGAAAATTATGAACACATGGAATACAAACATTAACAGAAATCTTGTATACAATTTATATTTATTACTTTCTTAGATACAAAACTTAAAACAAAAAAGTTAATTTTTAGAATGACTGGTTACACAAGCCCATCACTATAAAAGACTTCAACAATATAATTAGTTACATGTTTTCTGTCTTCAGTTCAAATAATTTCCTTTATATAATTTAGGACTACTACAATAATGCGGAACTATTTACAGCTTAATAATTTGTGAATACAGTAAATCCTCAATTTAACAGACTCTGATTTAATGGACTTAGGATTTAACAAACAACGTAGTAAAGTTAATATTTGTTACAATGTAAATGTATGTACTGTCAGAGTCAACACCAACCTGTGCCATAAAAATCCCAAACCACACCCTCCAGCCACTCCCATACATTTTCCTTAACATTTTTTTTAGTAATTACTTTTAAATACCATTGTAGCAGTTAAATATTTCTATTTATTCATTTTCTTATTTATTCAGTTTAATTAATTACAACAGCGCCAAGAACCACTCAAAGTTCTTGGCAAAGTTTTATGTATTCTGTTAAAAGTGGAAAGAAACTCAAGCACACTAAATTAAACATTACAAACTAAACATGACGGAACTGTTGGAAAAGATATCAGTAAGTAACAGATGTTTACAGTTCAAAACAGCAAACAAACAGTCTCTGATATTAAGAAAAATAAAAACTGACACATTAAACTGTTGTGCACACATCGGCCTACAAGCTTTACCAGGGACATATTGGGCAAAAAACAACATACAGAAGCAAACCTTAAAAACTCAAAAGGACCCACTGACTGCGACAGGGGATATACTCAATCGTTGTGGTGTGACGGAGAGGATCGAACCGCTTTGCGGACCTAGAAACCCTCTGGATTATTTGCAGCTGGAAACACACTTACATCTAATTGAAGATTTTAAAAAGAATGAATACTCGCCAGCGGCAATGAAACAAATAACACTGGCAACAATTGAGGAGAGGTACCCAACAGATGAATGGCTCCATATATATACAGATGGATCATTTATGAGTAACAGAGCTGAGGCAGGGGCTGGAATATACTCATCACTCTTCGCACACTATGCCTCAGTTGGAAAGAACAAAGGCAGTTTTGATGGAGAAATCAAGGCAATAGAATTTGCTTTACAGCAACTTCTGTACAGAACAAATGCCTACCACAACGTTGCGTTCATGGTGGACTCATGAGCAGCCATACAAAGTTTATGCTCTAACAAAAGAACAAATGACGAATCTATAAACGAAGCACAGAAAATGATAAAATACCTACAAGGCCTGGGAAAACGTATTTGCTTCCAATGGATCCCATCCCATGTCGGAGTACTGGGAAATGAAATAGCGGATGAACTGGCAAAAAAAAGGCACACGACTTCAACATAAGAACACTACAGTGAATACCTCGATGGCCAAAACCATGATTAAGAAAAAATAACTAACGAGTTCTACCAAAAGGCTAAAACGGTCTCTGAGGGTAAAATGTGGCATGATGTTGACAGGACCTGGGATGAGAATCGATGCAGACGGAGAAGGGAAGCAGTCGCCATGTTCCGCCTGAATACAGGGCATGACTGCATGGCAGCACATTTACATAAGATAAAGATACTAACCTCGGACATGTGCACTTTGTGCCGCAAAGTAGACTCTGTGATGAATAAGGAGCACTTGATAGTGTGTAGTGAACTTGACCATGACCAAAGAAAGTCAAAGAACATATGTAAGCTATATTGGGATGTCAGAGAACTGATGGACCAAGGTCCGAATAAGTTGCCATAAGAAACAAACAAACATTAAACTGTCTCCTAACAAAAATCTTACAGAAGAAGTGTACAAATGCTATATATGATGTCAAGTGATGTACCTATAGAGTTGAAATATAGCTAGCAGTGACGAGAATCAAAAATTTCAACATAGATTTTAAAGCTAGTATTGGCTAGTTGTGGCACTTCAGAGAAGGCATAATACTGGCAATTACAAAATATGTAAGGAATCTTTAAATGCTGATTGAGAAAACACAAAGTCTTTTTGACCGGAGCTTACTAATAAAATAACAGAGTTACCTCTCATTGGATCAAATTTATAACACAGAAGAAACCAGGGTCTTGTGGTGTTCTCTACCAAAAAATATTCAGGCCAGTAAAAGGGAAGATTCTGTGCCTGGTAGAAGGATTTCAAAGGACAGATTTTCAACACGTGTGCTAATGCTGTGAAACTCATCAGCTTAAGTCTTCTATGATGGTTGGAAAATTTAAAAGTACTCAATTGTAAAAGTGCACCAACTACATACTGTATACATGATTCAACCACGAGCAATTACAGATCCTGCTCACATTTTAACAGATGTTCGGCTTTCATGGACTGCCTCCTACTCTTGTAGTCTGTTAAACTGAAAGTTTACTGTAAATTAATTAAACAATGTCACTTCCTTAACAAATTCATAGTAGTACCTATTATCTTATCTTCCCGTCTTATCTCGCTGTTTTGTGATTTAGATTTTTCCCTTAACAGAAATTCATTTAAAACATATGTTTCATTCTTAGTTCTAGTCAAAATCTAATACCAGTTCTTGCAAAAACTAACTGATAAATCATCACAACATGCAAAGGTCTTTTGTTATCTTTGTAAGATACTACATCGTTTAAGTAAAATGTCCACTTCCCTGTTTTAACTTATGATCAAGAAAATTTACAAATTAGGTTAATATGAAAAACATTTATAGAAGTAAAAGAAAAGAATACATAAAAAAAAACACTAGCACAATTGACAAGTTTTCATTTTGAGATTTAAAAGTTTTTGCCTTATTTTATTTGGTATAATGACATAATAAATGTCTTGTTTCCTTTGCACTTAAATCTTTATTTTTTCAAATACTTACCATTTTATTTACTACTTTGAAAAAAGGAAAGTTATTTGGATAAACACTTCCATAATACGTCATGAATAGAAATAGACACATCAATAACAATACTTTAGCTGGAATGAATGCAGAATAAAAAATGAAGAATTTGAAACATAAGCAAAAACAAAATTAATTATATAATATTATCTTCCATTTCTCGCATTGACATATGTAGTGCCTTTTAAATATTTAATTTTAACAAGGCACTTAACTATTCCTTAATTTAGAACAACATGTAACTAACAACCCCCCCTCCCAATGGTTCGACTAAAATATCATGTTTATGGAGATATTCAGATAAATTGTATTATTGTGATTATAGTGGTCCCAAGCTATAGGAAAAATATTGTTCTAAAATAATATGAAAATCGTAATCCTGCATTTTGTCAAATCAATTCTGATTAATAACATCAATGCTCTGGAATTAAAAAATTCAAAAAACATTTATATATTGTACAAAAAATATATATATATATATATATATATATATATATATATATATATATATATATATATATATATATATATATATATAGTTTAAATATAAGTCAAAAACAGTAAACGTTTCACCAATTTTTAAAAGTAAGTAAGAGTTATTTTTTTCTCAAAATGGGTATTTCTCTAAATTTCATAGCTAAAATATGAAGGTGTTGATATTATTGGAGCTGTTTTTTCATAAATATTTTTGTACATCTAGGACAAAAAAGTATGCAGTCAAAAAGTTTTTTTTTAACCATTAAGCCTACAGCCTACAAATTATCAATATAACTGATGTTACCACACTTACCTTACTCCTGAATCTTCTTCTATTCCACAAATCAGATGATTAACCAAGCAAATAAGGATCAAAACACACTCAATTACAAAAAACAACAACTTTTTTTCAGTGTAAACAAAAGTGCTTCACTGGTCATTAACAAAAACAATGTCCATTTATGACTAATGATGTTTCATTCATTAGTCATCAGGTTACATGCCTATCAAAAAAAAAAAAAATTTAATTTATTAAATAGACTGATCCAATCTTTCCTTTTTGAATGAGTTAAAAAAAGAAGTCCAGATTAACAATTCTAAATTAATGATAATTTTAGCAAATTTTCGATGAAAATGAGTTATTGGTGTGAACATCAACATAAAACCTAGATGCAAGGCACTTGAATGCCGATCATAGCTTCTAGAACAAGTTTTCAGGGGTAGTTATAAAACTTTTATTTGTGTGCTATATTATATATTATGTAGGCTATATAAAAAAAATCTTAAATACTTATTGATACTTATCAACTTAAACTTTTTTGCATACAATAGTATTTTTAAAATGTATTGCAAATAAGAAATTAACTAAATCATTTATCATTTTAAATTTTATAATACTGATAATGAAGTTGATATGGAAATCGCAGTCCCAAAAAAGTTATGATACAACACTGGGTTCATTTTCATATTATTATTATTGTAAAATCCAAAAATATTCTCATATTAAATAGTTCATTTATGTTATTAAATTCTGAGGTTTTTTTGGAAAGTCATACCAAAAAAACAACTACAATACTACAATACAACTACAATACAATATTGTCAATATTATACTTTAGAAAGGTATTTTGAATATACCTAGGCAGCTGTTAGGTTAGGTAGTAAATAGTAAGTAGGTTTATAAATCATATACATCTGAATAATTTTGACTGTAACATCACATGATCATAAATCTTGTTTAAATATTTTTTTAAACGATAAAATTTATACATTTTATAAATTGATGTCTGAGAACTCTATTTTTGTTGTCAGTGAATAGCCTAAAACAAAAAAATAACTTTTTTAAATATTTTTATAGGCTAAATAGATTGGCAATTTTTGTTTCAATGGGAGTTAATAAAATTAGAAAAATATTGGTCTTATTTCAAAATTTTTAAAATGAGTTACCTCGAGCAGACACCCAGTTTTCTTTTCACCAACCTTTATATTAAAGATGTTAAAACAGTAGACAATATTTTGTACTTTTTTCTCTATTTTGATGTTTTAATCTAATTTATCTAAATAAATCCAAATGTTCGCTCATTTTTAATGTTATTAAAATTTTAAACTCGGCATATCAAATAATGTTTTATTTAGGATTACTATTTGTAATAAAATACGGTACACCTGCATTATCTGGTCCTCGGTAATAAAGCCTGACCACTCAAACCTTTATGTTGAGAAAATTGAGGTCAAATTAGAAAATCATCACAACATAACTGATATGAAAACTGAACAAGATCAATTCACAGTACGACAATGGATAATATTTTTTGTAATGTAAACTAAATAAAACTATCCTATTTGCAACAAACTGATAATTGTTGATAATTTATGAACTGCATAAATATTCAGCATACAATTTATTCAGCAATTATTGACAAAATACAACAAAGAAAGAATATCTAAATTATTAAAAAATTATAAAACTTTCCTACCTCATCAGAATTTCGCATCCAAAAAGGCAACATATTCCTTTTTGTTAAATTAACTCACCTACCTCACTTAAATTCTACAAATGATTAAATCTGACATTACAGGTTGACTAGCATATAGATTTAGTTAATCACTACTTTCCAAGTTTAATTTAAAAGCATGATAATATTATTAACACTGGTCCTAAGCAAAGTCATATATTACATGAAATACTTGAATTTAGTTTTGTCCTTGAACATTAAAACTTTAATACATTTTATAAAAATTATGGAATAATAATAATCATACAACTCAGCTATTTTGCTCATATGGTAAAAGTGAATTATCTTCAATAATATTTTTTATTTTACACCTTTTTGAAAATCAGATTTCACCAACGTAAATTAAAATTATCACCATCGGAAATCAAAATCAGAAGTAAAATTACAATTTTTAGCATTTTAAACTGTTACACTGTATACAAAAATGAACCCTAACCAGAGTCAATTTTATTTCTTCTAGTCAAATGGTTAGAGACAGACATACACCATAAGAAATGAAAATTCAATGAAAATATTACATTATGAAAATAAATCAAGGCAGTTAAATATTTTAGAAATATATTGTTACAATTACAGGGTGGAAGGTAATAAAAGAGGAAGTACATTCACAAAGAAATATTTTTTGAAAGCTTAAAAATGTTTAACACTCATAAGGAAATAGATACCAATGCCTACCACAAAAAAAATAGAAACTGGGAGAACCAATCAGTAAATAAAAACCAGACTAGGCAGTAGAAATAAGGAAAGGAGGAATTAAGATAATATAAAAGAATGAATTTAGATTTGGGGGTGCGATACAGTTAAAAGTTTTGATGGGAAGATTTCAAAAAGCATCAACAAATACAAAATGTTTGTCATGTTAAAAGACTTATTTTGTCCTCTTCCAAATGTCAATGAAATTTTGCAAGGCAACTCCCTTTATAGTTTAGATGCACAATAAGGTTGGCTTTACAAAAAAATCATTTTTTAAGAGGTTCAAAAAATGTTCCAAAGAACATGGAAAAAATTGTTTTTTGCACTTTTTGTCAGCTTTTCACAAAAAAAAACAGTTTAATTCATTTCAATAAAAAAATTCCATTATTATCTCACCCCGTATTTTTAAGGCAATCTCAAACTGTCATTCGTCAGTTTGAAACAAAATGGTGGGTACTTAAATGCCTGATTTGTCTTATTTTAAATGGCCTGTTTTGTCTGCTTTTCTCTGGGAAATGGCTTTACACACTTCAAATGAAACATTTTTCTCTTGTTATATGGAGATGTGTTAAGAAAAGTTTTAAACGATATCAAGTTGTCAAACACCTGTCTTTAATGAAATTGCAAGCACTCAAAATATCTGATTAGCCTGATACATTAAAAAGGTCTATGTTGACCACTCTTCACTGCAAAACAAATTCACTCATTTTACTTTTTTTTGTGTTATAAGGAGCTGTAACAAGTTTTAAGCAATCTCAAAATGATATATACACCTTCTTTAAACAAAATTCAAAACATCCTATAAGCTATGTTTTGATGTTTGTTTGCACAACATAGGTATCAGTAAATACAGACAAAGATAAAATATGAATTTGAATTCGTTAAGCCTATAGTAAATTTTGACTTTAAATACCTTTTTCTCCACTTTTTGTTTTGTATCCTTTTTTGTTTTGGCTTTGTTTAGTGAATACTGAAGACATATATCCTAGTATATATAATATTTTCAATAATTACAATCAATTTTACTAAAAATAAATTGCCCTCGATTGGATCAATATAGAGTAGATTAAAGTAAAGTATATATTCCATTAGTCTAGTTATAAACTGCATTTAAAAATACTGTGTTAGACTCATGGACGTCTTATGAAAAAGTTTATTACATTTTTAATGCCAATAGTATAAATAATTAGATTAAGAAATGTATTAGAAGTATTTTAATAAAAATAGTAATCTAATAATATTAAAGAATAGTTTGTAAGTTTTTGTATGATTTTTAGAAAGTATTTATTTGATATTGTTAAAACAACATTTTAGCTGAAGGGATCATGTTCTGAATTTGTCTCATGTCTGAAAATTTGTTTTAAAAATTTTTCAAGTCCAAATAAATGAGCCATTGATCCTTCAATCTAATATAAAACTTCAACAGAGCGAAGCTCAATTACCAGGTGCTATTTGTTAAATATAATGGTTAGTAGATTTTATGCTACTAGTACTTCAAACTTTTTATATGTATAGTTTAAAGAAAATAGTTGGCACCCTAAATAACTGATTTATTTTAAAATGAGGAATTTCCACACAAACTCTAAACTTACTGTAGTTTACATTTAAACAATTTTTTTTATCAACTTTCAAATTAATCAACTGTATTACATCAACTGTAATAATTATTAATCTTTATTACCTGATAAATAATGTACAACATATCTATATCTATATTTTTTATATATATATATATATATATATATATATATATATATATATATATCAATTTCAATCAAAAAGAGATTGAGCAGTCAGGATAAATGCTCATTACAAAGTCTCAAGCCTTGATGACTGCTTGCTCTAATAGCTGATTTTTCATTAAAATTTACTAATGTAAGTGCCTGTGTAATGTATTCCCCACTATCATTTAAACATTTATTTTAAATTGTTCACCTTCTTTCTTTTTCTTTTTAAATTTTTATTTAAAATATATGCACAAAAATTTCCAATGGTTATGTTTCAACTATAGGTTACATATCAAAATGTATATGCAAATTAAATTTTTTTTGTTACTTTAAGGCAAAAAGCACATTAAGGCTATTATCGCCTCCCTAAATGTAAATGTGAGTGTAAAGTGTTATTTGTAAGTACAAGTGTGTGTTAGACTCAGGTACTGCGAGGGACATCTAAATCCTCTCAATAGGTGCAGCTAGTCTGCACCCCCCTACGGGGTGCAAATTAAAAACTAACAGCAGAAGTGACATAAATATTTTCAGATATTAAATTTTATGAGTTATCATTTAGGGATAGTTAAGGATATAATACCAATTTTTGTAAAATCACAAGTAGTTTATGATTTTAGGAAGTATAAATAAGTAACATTAAAAATTTGCTTGAATTTTCACTATAGTTTACATAAGACTAATAACGTGGATGGAAATATTCTTAGTGGGAAAGAACATATGAAAAAGAAGTACTTCTAGATATTTTCCAAAAGACCCAAAAAGTTCCCTTACGCCTTTTTTTTTTATTTTTGTAAGAATTTATACAAAAAAGTTAAGATTTATTACTTAAGCATTTTGCAAGTTTGCACCGCTTCTAAATTGCACTTACACTCTTAAAAATTAATAAAAAAATGTTTATACGTTTTATTACAAACCAAATTAAAAATATTGATTTATCAGTTCCTAAGTTGCAGAGTACAACAAATTGTCACAATGAAATAGTGACAAAAAATTCCTTTCTTACTAAAAAATTCTAACACAACTTATTATTAACTTTTAAAGACCTTTTTTATTTAGTTATTCAAATATTTAATAATTCTAATTTAAGTTGTACATAAATACCAGTCAGTATTACATTAAACATATGCCATCTAAATTTAAAGCAGGGCCTAAAATAAACAAAATTTTAAGAAAATTATAACATTTTTTAAAAAGTAGGAAAATTAGGTTTTTTCTGTGGTTCTTTTCTATGTCTTGTTACACTTAAGCCTAATTATAATTTTTTTGCATTTAGAAAACATTTATTCTTTTGATATATTCAGTATTGTTAAATTCAATATAAGATGATAAATGTAGTTATCAATAAAATAAGTTCATTTGTTGTACTTTCATGATCATTTTAGCCTTTAAAAAATTTTAAATAAGATTTGTTTTGTTTGGCTCTATTTCTTTTTTTTTTTTTGGTATTTTAGAAGACCACTACATCCTATAGTAAGATACAATTTAAGAACCTTGACATTCTGTCCCGGGATAACCGAGTAACTCTTCACTGGGTTCCGGGGCAAAGGGGAGTTGAGCGTAATGAGGAGGCAGACCAACTGGCTGGACTTGAATCTGCATCTGAGTTTATCGGACCTGAGCCAGCTTTAGGGAATTCTCTATCATTGGTCAGGTTCGCTATTAATGGGTGGATTACATGTCAACACCAGGTAAGATGGGACAACCTTCATGGGCATTCCCATAGTAAACGTCTCTTAAGCAAAGTTCCTTCTAGAGGAATCAAAGGGGCAGCAGATGTTCTGGGCAGAGCACAACTCAGGAGGATCATGGGGCTCATAACAGGGTCTGTGGTCTGAGGGTGCACATGAACAGGATAGGTGTGTACCACGGAGAAACTGTGTGTAGATTGTGCAGGAAGGAGGAGGAAACTGCAGGTTACATAATTTATGATTGTGATGCTCTTGCTAGTAGGAGGCTAGGGGTTTTTGGTTTCCAAGATCCTAGGGATTTTCAGCAGAATGAGCTAGTCAGTGGGTTGTTGGAACTTATTAGGGGCATCAATCTGCTGAACTACGTATTTTAAGAGGTAAAGTTGCACAATAGGTCAGTTGATCGCAGTGCCTGGGGTTGAACAAATCCCTTCCTCTAAAATATAATCTAATCTAATCTAAGATACAATTTTTAAATCATCCAGAATTAATAGCAGAGTCAATAAATTCAGACTTCATTTTTTTTAATTAAAATTGGTAAAAACAATTTCCACAATCAAAAAACATATAATACTATTTTCTCTTTAACTTGTATTTAATTATAATAAATAATGTTAAATATACTTCGTCAGCCTATATGCCAAAATAAACTTAATTCCTGAGAATTTATGGACTTTGGAAATATTCCTACAATGTTCCCAACAAATTTTCCTTGTGTTTTGAATTTCAGGAATTTTACATCACTATATGAGTTTATTTAAAAAAGAAGATTAAATATGGTCCAATCAAAATATATGCAACCTAACTCTCCAAATATTCCACTTCAGGAGCTACATACAATAATTCAGGCAATTTTAATAATATACTGTATTAAAAATCATAACAAATCAATTTAAAAAATTTAAAATAAATGCAAGTTACAGTTTGATTCACTTACTTAGTATATTTTCGTTGTTTCAAACTTTTTTCTAAACACAACTTCTTTTATTTCAAATTCTATACATTGCCTCAGTTATAACTGCCTCTGTGTATTATTGAAATTTGTACAAAATTTGTGCAGCCAATTGAAAACAATTTGGTCCGAAACTTTCACAATGGACAGTTCTAAAATTTTTGTTTATACACTAGAATTTTTGAGGTTAAATGTTTTTTGAGTAGCCTGTATTTTAAATGGCTGGGCTACATTCGTTTCACAAACAAGAGTATGAAAATTCAATTCCCAAGGACTAATACGATTAGTAGCATTTGCAAAAAAATAAATAATATAAAAACTGTAACAATTAATAATTCAGAAGTTATGATAGGTTATGGACAGCAGAAATATTAACACATGAACCAAGGCAAATATAGACTACATTCCTAAACACTGACATCATGGCACGTAGCCTAATGTAAATGTTTTTTTTTTTTTTTTTTTTTTTTTTTTTTTTGAAAAAACGATAATCGGCAGGGATAACAAAATTAACTTAATGAATATTTTAGGAATAAAAAAAATTACAAATGTATCAAGTATCAAAATATAAAATTAGGAAAGGGATATGCCAAAAATGAATAAACTAAATAGGCCATCATGAATTCTACATTGTAATTTGGAATAGATAGGCTGAGCATATGCACAACGAATTTGGTGCAGAGAAAGAGGGAGATAGAGAGAAGAGCAGCCTAACAACAAACTTGAGAATACAAATAAAAAAGAAATTATCTTTTCAGAAATCAGAATATAATTATCATAACCAGTTTCAACAAATAATCGTCTACAAATACATTATAAATTTAATTCAATAAAATTCAGAACTCAAAACATCCTATAAGCTATGTTTTGATGTTTGTTTGCACAACATAGGTATCAGTAAATACAGACAAAGATAAAATATGAATTTGAATTCGTTAAGCCTATAGTAAATTTTGACTTTACACTAACTTTTTCTTCCTTTTTGTTTTGTATCCTTTTTTGTTTTGGCTTTGTTTAGTGAATACTGAAGACATCCTATTAGTAATATTTTCATAATTACAATCAATTTTACTAAAAAATAACTTGAGCTCGATTGGATCACTCTGAGAGTAGATTAAATAAAGTATATATTCCATTAGTCTAGTTATAAACTGCATTTAAAAATAAGTGTGTAGACTCATGGACGTTTATGAAAAAAGCTGTGTATATTTAAAAAAAAAGTTAAGAGTATAAATAATTAGAGTAAGAAAGTATTAGAAGTATTACAGTAAGAATAGTAAGTATTAGAGTAAGAATAGCTTGTAAGATTTTGTTGATTATTACAAAGTATTTATTTGCATTGTTAAAACAATAGCTGAAGGGATCATGTTATGTTTTGTTTCGTCTGCCCTTTTGCTTTTAAAATTTTTCAAGTCCAAATAAATACAGATTGATCCATCAACATAGAGAAGAGATTCACTTAGTAGATCACTTACAAATTACAAAGTAATGATTCTTGTGGGATCATAATGAGTACTTCCTTGTGTAATTAAAATTGTTGCATTTGTATCATAATTAATTTGATCTCAACGATTTCTCATCTGTTAATTTAGAAGTTAAGTAACACATATATGGTATATTTGTTATTTTAAGTTATAAGTTATTATGTTTTCAATGTACAGTATAATTATTCAGACCTTTCAATCAAAGTTAGCTAATTAAAACCATTTTGTTCAATATATATATATATATATATATATATATATATATATATATATATATATATATATATGTGTATGTGTGTGTGTGTGTGTGTGTGTGTGTGTGTGTGTGTATGGAATATTTTATACATACACATATGTGTGCACACACGTACGTGTGCACACGCACACACACACACACACACACACACACACACACACACACACACACACACACACACACACAATGAGAAAAATTAATTTTTAGCTTTTTAGTGGTCAAGAACATGAAGATCAACTAAATTGTGAATGGATGAACTGTGTCTGTTAGAATGAAAACGAGATTCCTGAGACAACAGTAACACACTTTTCTGCATATAGATTAGCAAACAGATTAAGTATAAACCTTAAACTACAATTTAAAAGTGTAACCAAAGTTGAATTTGTGGTGCATAGTACCACATCTTATAGCACAGCAATATAATCAGTTAGTATAGCTGATAGTTCAACTAAACTCACTATACACAGGTTCAAATCTAATTACTACAATTCGTTTTACCCATGTGTTATATCCTCTATTTTAACTATTGTAACTGGCATTAAGTAATGACATAACATGACAATGGCATAGCTCTATTCATTGGTTCACAGAAAAGAAGAACTATGGTAACTAGCATTAAGTAATAACAGGACAATGGCACTGCTCTATTCATTGGTTCACAAAAAAAAGTTGAGTAAATCTATGAAAAAATTAAATTCAAATCACACAATCTTTTGTGACCACTCTGAATAAACAAATGGTATAACAAAGGTCTTATCAGTTCTGAACAACTATTGGCCCCCTTACAGATAAGATAAATCAGAAAAGTAAATAATCTGAACAGGTTAAGCTTTTTTTGATTTTTTTTTTTAATGTTTCCTTCAGGTCAACTTTTCTAGAAATTTGTCATAAGATACAATTTTACAGTTCTGTATTCGATTAAGCCTGTATTTGATATCTGAACAAAAAATCCATTATTTTTAGTTTTGTTTATGTTAATTTATTTATGCAATTTCAATAAAGGCATAAAAAACAACAGTAGATTTTCATTTTAAAACTTAAGGGTAAAATATCGTGAGGATGTGTGAATGGTAAAATGTGTTTCATTAAACAATTTTATAAAAATAGTTTTCCTTTATGTTTCTAAATTACACAATAAACCTAAAAAATATCTGTACAAAAACTGTTAAGATGAGGATTCCAACAAATACAGATTCGTTATTAAAAGTAGTGTTATTTTTCTTGTATGGAAACTCAATCCCTCATTTGTTTTATGAAGATCTTCATCTTTAGTGCGTGATCGTGAAAAAAAAATTTTAGCTATTTATGATTCACCCCTCCATTTTTACAAGTTTGGTAGAATTTATATTAAATCTTTATTGACCTTAGAAATAGGGGATCTATTAGTGCAGAATTTATTACTTCACTAAAATGCAACAAACTTTAAAATAGATTTCAAACAGTTTATTAAAAAATGAATAAAACATGTTAATACATTTTATAAACTGGTAGTATGTTACATCAAAATTAAGTAATAATTCTGTAATGCACTTTTCTTATTAAGAAAATGTTCTAGAAAAAAATTAATCCGCTCTTTCCATTATGAGCCACTTGATGGCTTACTGCACAGAAAAGAGAGAGCAAGAAATGAAAGTAGCAAAAAAATAGATTGAATTGTTGGATATGATTTTTAGGATGTGAAATAAAAATCTGTGAATTTGTGTTTACTAATTAGCCTATAGCAGCTATATTTAGCCTACAGCTTCAATTTTGGTATGGCCTTTACCTAAAATTTTTAGATGCTGAAAATATTTTTTAATTTCATAAAATAATGTAAACAAACATGTAACAGTAAAAAAGACAATATTCTTTCTTTTTATTCTTTTAAATGTTTTAAATTTTAAAAATAATTTCTATTAAAACAACGACAAAGACCTCAATTCCAGAAATTACGAGAGTAAGTCAAAAATTAAAGGGAAATTTAAATTTCCCTCCGAATCACTTATATATCAACACTGATTGTTCTGCTATAACTCATAATGTGTATCAACTGTTCATTGAAAGTACTGTTTCATTGATAGCTAATTGTGATTGAGTTTAAAAGACTGTATAAAATGAGTTCTCCCTTTGTTTGATTGCACCAAGGAAGAAATGCGAGCAGTGATAAATTTCCTCTATTCAGAAGGTGTGAAACCAGCAGAGATTATTCATTCAATGCAGCAGCAATAGGAGAAAGTTGTTTAAGTGGAAGCAAGATCTATGAATGGATTGATCGCTTTAAAAGTGGTAGGATTTCTCTGTGTGATTAACAGTAGCCTGGTAGGCCTTCCACTTCACAGATTAATAGCAATACTGAAGTTTTTAAACAAATGATTCTTGATAATCGACGAATTACAGTTGATAATATTGCAAGTAACTTAACAATACATTGTATGTATTGAATGTATTATTGCTCAGCCTATTAAATCATCCACAATTCTCTAAACTTTCAAAAAGTCTGTGTTTGCTGGGTTTTACATCAATTATCCACACAAAGACAATTGTTTCAATATTTCCCAGAAGCACTTGGAACTTTATGAAGAAGGAGAGACTCATTTCTTAAACAAACAATAACTGTTGATGAGATCATCATTTTGAACCAAAAAGTACGTGACAAAGTTTGGTGTGGAAACATCCTATGTCTCTCCCAGCAAAAACGTTCAAAATTCAGCTTTCTGCAGGAAAGGTTATGATGACGGTATTCTGGGATATGGATGGTCCAATTTTGGTTAACTTCAAACCTAAATGTCAAACAATAAATAGTGACACCTACTGCGTTTACTGAAGTCAAAAATCAAATCCAAAAGACATTGTAACCTTTCAAAAGGCATGATTTTGTTTCAGGATAACGCTTGACCTTATTCATCAAAAAAAAAAAACAGTCCTATTCCATCAAAATCTTAGTTTCCAGCTGCTGGATCACCCTTCATACAGACCAGACTCCAAGTGATTTTCATCTTTTCAGTTAAAGAAAAGTTGGGAGGGAATCATTATCAATCTGATAAAAAGGCCAAACAAGTGGTGCAAAATTTTCTGAACACCAGGTCAAAATCCTTCTTCCGAAAAGGAATTCAAACACTAGTTAAAAGATGGATTAAGTGCATAGAAGTAATAAGGGATTATATTGAAAAATAATACTAGTATCACTTAAGTAAGTATAATAAATATAAAGATTTTTTCATTTTCACTTTACTTATTGACTTACCCTCCTACTTTCTTTATCTATCTATATGCTATTTTAAATAAAGTTGATGAAGTTTAGCTGTGCAAAGGGGAAAACATGCACATTTAAAAACTTTCCTTTATCACTATTACATAAAATTTCACTTAGTGTAACAAAACAGTTACTAAAGAACAGAAACAGTTATGAAATAAGAGAATTATCTCATTATTTATTGATGTGCAATTTTGCTTTTGAAAGCTGCTCTAGGTTATTTTAAATACAGTAATGTTGTTGCAGGTGATAAAGTTGCTACAAGCATGACCTTGCACAAGGAGGGTGAAGACAGGGCCAGGTGCGGCAGATCCATGCACTTTCTAAAGTGACTGACAACTTTATCATTACTCCATGGAATTTCATTTAATGTAAAAAACAGTTAAGGTCCTAACGTTTCTTAGTACTACCCGATACTCACATCTTTAGAATTTACTTATAGTGCTGTCATCACACACAACTTTCAGTACACCCTCCAGGCTCCTAAGAAAATTATTTTAAAGCCTTCCCCACCTTCCATAATAATATAAATCAGCTGCTTATAAAACGGCCTGCTAAGCCTCTAACCAGTGGGACAGAAAGAAAAAAATGTATGACTGAAAGGTCGAGTTCCCACTCTCTCATTATAGCTTCCTCCTTTTCCTTCACTATTTCTGAATAGTAACAGTTTGCAGACTCAGATTGGCAGATTCTGTGTCAATGGACTGTTGGAGGAAGCTGGAGAGAAATTCTCCTACATGCACGAGAAATTCTTGTGCAGGTCATTTACTAAGTGGCTGGACTATACCAACCGCTAATTTCTCTACTGAACCTGCAAGTTACTGAACATCTATCCTCTAATATTGTAAAACAATCAAAAACAGAAAAACAGAGTTATTTACTGTAATACTGTCTTTCCCTCGGTGGCCTAGTGGATAGCGTACTAGACTTTCACCCCGAGGACCCGGGTTCGATTCCCGGCGAGGGCTTGGCATTTTCATACGCTATAAATCATCCCCACCGTCTGCATTAGCCCAAGTGTGCACAATAGTCGGACGTTAAAAAAAAAAAAAAAAAAAAATCCATGTATTCATGAAAGCATGAAATCAAAAAAATTAACATCTCAATAGTAACTGAAGGCCTATTAAAAAACTCTTTACATTGGGCTTAATGAAGTTTATTTTAGATTGGTTTTCATTAAAAGAATTAGGCCTACACGTGATACTAAAGTGCACCAATATTCAGAAATATCGAGTAAAACAAATTATATACAACTAGTGATACAATGTAAACAACCAATTTTAAATACTTTTTTCTCTCGCCCAGGCCCCTATGCATTTGCCCTCCTTCTCGGAGGCTATGACTGTCAGTTATATGAGTCATACGAATTAAAAAAACCAATTACTTCATCTTTTTTTTCTCTAGCAGATACTAATCAATATGAAACAATTCAGTTTTTCTTCTCATTTTACATTTACCAGCTTAGACTTTGGTGTAATCTAACTTGAACAAAGTTAGAAAATTAATGTTTACTAATTTCATTGTTCATATTTATAATTTTTTCATACTTTTATTTTTGCTACATAAATTAAGTCAGATTTCTTTATATGGCTTAAAGCACATTCAAAAAATGTTAGCCTTTGTTAAAAACAACTAAGACTAATCGTTGAAGTTGGTTTCAAACAGGTCACACAGCTTGTATGTGCATTATAAGGTCTAATGTTATCACGATATAGCCTACAATTTTTTATCGTTGTAAACGTCAACATTATTTTTCATGATAGTTTTTTTTTAAGCAGTAACTTAAAATGGTACATTATTTTAGCACAAGTTTCAAGTAAAACAAACTTAGAATATTACATGATAAAAAAAACATAATAAAACTGTAGGGCCTACCATATGTTTATTCCAAATTTTATTTTATGTCTTATCTATGTTGACAACTAAGCTATAATAAAATGAGATTTAAATTATATATATATATATATATATATATATATATATATATATATATATATATATATCATATACATATATATGCTGCAGCCTACTAATAATCTCACTAGGGTGACCAAATCATGATTAATAAAATTTTAAAAACCTTCTTGAGAAATAATAATACAGTCAACCTCGGATATAAGGCAGTTGAAGGGACGAAATGTATATGAGCGTTGTAACCGAGATTTAAATAGCCAAATACTGTATTTAGTGAAAGAAAATCATACTTTGTACTGTGTACATAATTAATGCCTATTTTATTACACATATTACATATTTTGAAACATATTTTAGTTAAAACTAATAGAAAATAAGTACTGTACAGTCTAGTATGTATACATGCAACACAGTATGTACAATGTTGTGAGGGTTCGTGAGATTGTAGTTTTCCCACCAGTAAGTTTTGCAGGACAGACACAATTTACATTGTTTGTTTAAGCAGTAACAAAATTCTAAGAAAAGGACCATTTCTATTCTCAACATTTATTCCAAAAATAGAACACAAATTGCATTTAAGTGAGAGTGACTATAGGTCAGCTTAGAAATTGCTAAGAGCATCAGTGGGACAGAGAGAAAAAATGTGCAAGTGAGAGGTCATATCCCCAATCTGTCATCATAGCTCCTCCCTTTTTCTACATGTATGAGAAATTCTCACGCAGGCCGCAGGTCGTATACTGACTGGATTATAATAGCAGCATGACAGCGTTGTATCCAAGTTTACAAAGCATTGTAATCAAGCCTAAAATGCATGTACACTTAATATAAAATATTGGGGACATTATGAAAATAGCGCTATAAGAGTTAGCATTCTAACCGAGGGCGTTATAACCAAGGTCAACTGTATAATATTTTAACTAAATTTGGTGTTGCTGACTCTTGAACATAATGTAAATAGAGCTTACTTTATAAACACCAAATTTTCACTTTTTTTCAAGACCAACACTTTTATGTAATCGTTTAAAATTCACATGTTTTCAACAAATTTTTCCACATTAAGATATGTTTATTTTGCATGCAAACAACAGGGGGGATTAACATATTTATTTAAAGAGATGGAACAATAAGACAAGGATTTATTTTTTTAACTTTTCATACACTCCACCAGTTTGACTAATGAGGATCAGCATTAATGGTAAAAGTAAAACAATGGCAGTAACTGCACACCAAACCCACGTCTGAATTAAAGTGAGCAATTCAGAAATGCAGCAGACTAACCAGTGCCACATCTACTATCGAACCCTCTCCCTATCCACAAGCAGAGTATCTTATCTCTGAAATACCCAAAACATTGAAAAGACATGGAATGAAATGTGAGTACAGTGCTCCAATACAGCAAACATTGTACTTAGCACCTATCCGAAACATGACTTTCTAAGTCACTTGACTGAACTCATCATTCATTTTTACTTAGTAACAACACACTAACATATTCAAAAATTTGGAAAAACAAGAAAAGGTCAAAAACTTTTTCCATTTCCAAGTATACCATGTTAGCTAACTATGTTAATCTGCACTAATTAATATGGTTTACATGAAAATAAAGTAGGCTAACTCTCAATTTTGTGTGTGTGTGTATGTGTTTTCTTACTTTTAATCACGATAAACTGTTGTTAGGAAGCAAAAATGGACAACATATATCAAAAAACAAAAAGCTGCTTGTTACTGCTAATTAATAAACAATTACCTATCCAGACGTAAGCAAATAAAAAAAAAAAAATGGTTTAGGACTCATGTATTACATTTCTATTATTATTGCTGAGTTTAAAAGATAATTTGGGGAAAAAATAATAAAACAGCTGACTTACAAATTTGCCTATAAATTATTTCTAAAAAAAAAAATGATGTTAATTTTTACTATAACTAGAAATGCTGCAGTTCTGCTGCAGATTAAAGTTGTACAAATATTTAGCGTAGATAAATAATGAACAAGTGTCAATTTCCTTACTATTTTTCAATATGCTATGCAATTTATGGTTTGTCACATACTACTGTTTGTGTCATACTGCCTGGTTCTGAACTAACAATAATGTTTATTGTACAAACTGCTATTTTCAAAAGGCTGCTATTAATCAATTTTTAAAACTAACAAATTTTGTTTACTATTTTACTCAGAAATACAAGAACCTGAGAAAAGCAAAAACCATTTGAAATTCAGATCATGTTCCTTTTAAAGGTGGGATTTCGTTGTCACGACTAATCAAACTGGTCAGTTTGCTGTATCTATGAATTGTGTGCCTGCAAGTTCATAGTTCAAGGTGCAGTTACTCCCACTGCTTTTACCTATACCATTAAACTGAATTGCACAAATAATAAACAAATCCCCATTCCGCATAAAACCTTGACAGAATTTTTTTTCAATTGGAAAAATATTTGAATTTAATTGTTTGCTTAAAAATGCAGTAGTTCAAATCAAAATTGAAAGGAATGGACAATATCGCAGAACAAGAAGGGCAATGCAAGGAAATGTCAATACCTTAACATGAAAAAAGACTAAAATGTTTCATAACATTGGCTGTAAAGAAAAGTGTAATGTATGAAATAAAACAAGATTTAAAAGTTAAATGTATGTTGCTATAAAAATGCAATTTGGTTACTGAAATAGTTTTTAAAAAACTATAATAGGTCATAGTTGTTTTGTATCTACTAATTAGCTGACACAGAAATATCAATTTTTCAAAAATCACTGTGTCATTTTTTGAGTCCAAGAAATTTTCTACAAATATTCTGGAAAACTAATATTTTCAATAACAACAAAATTTAAATTGCTGGTCATACTAATATCTATATTTACATTTTAGAGTAATACAAGGAAATAAAAAAGTATAGTTATTTAGTGAACATAGAAGGGTTGAGTATTCACAACCCCAATGCTACACAAAACATTTTGTTAATTTAAATTTATAGCACACGTTTTATGACCATGACATTTTTTTTATGTACACCTCTTTTTCAAACACTTATTTAACATTTTTGTTTTTCATTGTCCACAAGTTTCAGAAATTAATAAAAGGCATAATTTTAAATTATATGATACTAGTAACACATGCATGGGATCAACTACAATTTATTTGATGTCATTGACCTGTTAATAACAACAGGCTGTCAAAACTAGTAACTTATTACAAAAGGAAGACAAAATAGGATTGATTATGTATATGGTAAGGTAACTTGGCTTTAAAGGTTAACCTTAAAATTCATATGAGAAAAAGTAGCCTACCTAAATATTTTGTAGTCATAGCCTACTGTTGTCTTACTGATATCAAATATAGACTGATATTAAATTGTCTTACTATTTTACTCAGAAAAATAAATAGATTAAAGTAATATAGAAAGGTTGCCATGGTCATTGGTCATATTGTCCTTGAATAAGCTAATACCAAGTAATACAATATTTGTGAAAATCGAGGGTGTTTAGTCACATTGAATCACTAAGCCATCTGCAGCTACTTGATAACTGATAGAAGTGTAGCATAATATTTTACAGTGTAGTTCTACTTAACGATTATTTATAGTATTTATGATGTTTAACTTGTCTTACTATAATAATGATTTTTAAATATTGTTTTTATTACACACTTTATTTATTCAATTAAGAGATATTTACCCACAGTTTAAATTTCTTATGATAAGTTACGGATTTCTGCAATTTTTAATGTAACTATATTGTGACACCATCGCTGATTACATTCTTTGGAAAACACTAGATGTACTATGCCAAGTTTGATATCATTGCTGTTTGTCACTCAATAATGTTCATACATTTTCATGTGTTATTACAATGTCATGATCATTAATTCATTATACTGATAACTTCGTTCTTGCAATAATCAGTTTGTTCCAAGTATGGTAGCCGTTATTTGTAAACTTTGTGATCAACTTGATATTTTTATAAATCACAGCATTTTTAAAAATTTGTATTCGTTTTCAATGCTACCGTATTTTTTTTTTTTTTTTTTTTTTTTTTTTTTTTTTTTTTTTTGAGAAAAGTTTCTATTTTTTATTATTAATAACACACATTTAATTAAGTCTAATCTTTTTTGCAATAAAAAATACATTACCTAAATAGTAATGATTTTGAGGTTATGAGGACAATTTTTTTTTATTTTTCATTTTTTTTCAAACTTTCTTAGTTTCTATACTTTTACATTCTATTACTTTTGGGCATTTTGATGAAAAATCCACGACTAGTTAAACGGCATATTTTATCTTATTTATTAAAGTTAGATCTACATAAACATCTAGGCCGAATTTACAAGCCTATTATTTACAATATAAATAATAGACAGGCTAAATTGTAAATGCAATGGAAAACTTAATTACTTTCTTTAAAATAAAGTTTGGTAAATAGATTAACCAAAAAAATATTTGACTACTTTCGCAATAGAAGAGCCAAACCACTTTGGTTTAGAGAAACAGTGAAGGAAATAACAGAACTACAAATTACTGACAGTATGCTCATGGACAGAACAGCCAAAACAATAACCAAGGACAAGAAGCAAATCCAAATGCCTTGGATCGTTCCAAGGCAAAGTCAAATCCAAGCGAACAATCCAAATCTCTGACGAAGAAAGAAAAGCAAGATCAAAGAATGAAGCAATATTGGGCTACGAGGAAGGCACAGAACATTAAAAAGTGATTGATTTAGTGTACCCCAAAGTTGGGTGAAACAAATAAAGAAGAGAAAGTTTGGTAAATATGTAGTGCAGGTTGTTTTCGATTTTTCAGTAATTTTTATCATTAAAACGCTTTACTACATGCCCAAAAGCAATAATTGAAAAAAAAGCGCAGAAAGCACAGGAAGTACAATAAAAATGAAAAATAAAAGTCATCTGCATAACCTAAAAATTGTTACCATGCGAAAGTAGGTAATGTTTTTAATTTCTAAAATTATAAAAAAAACCTATATTTAAAAAAAACTACTCAATGACCTGACACAGTTGAGTGAAAAACCTATTTAATTAAATAGTTATTGGTAACATGTTTTTGATTGCTCAAACGATAAAAAAAAAATTATTATTTTTTTTTTTTAATACTTCATGACCTAATTGATACTGTTGATGGGTGGTGAACCTAACATAAAAAGAGGCAAATCGTAAAGTTCACAAATAACGAAGATCATTTTAACAGTTCTTATTATAAAAATGAAGAAACTAATAAATCTTAACATTTCAGAATGTGTAACGCGCATAAGTAATAAGTACATGTAGTTAAAATTACATGCATGACTGGTAAATGGGTGTATGAAATTATGTTCAATGCAATATAAATAGCAATGATGTCACAATATAGTTCAGAAAAAAACAGCCTACAGTAAGTCAATTTTGGAAAAACAAATTTCTGCGGGTAAATATGTGTCTATTAGGTAAAAAATAAAGATGTGTATAAAATAAAAAATGTTAAAATGTCATTACTTAAAAAACAACCTACATTGGGTAAATACCAAAAGTTATAATAACTGGTATTGCAAAGTAAAAAAACAGTCCCCTTAAAACCTACAATCACTAAACCTGAACACAAAATAATAAAATAGTCACACTTCATAAAATAGCCCATTGTTATTTATTTGAATTTTGGCACTTACATTATCATTGTGGCCTAATAATTCAGAATCACAAATAACATTCATTTTATAAACGCGTCAACCTCTGCCTTAAAACAACACTAAACAATGCAATCTATCTTCGAGAGTAACTGAATTTCTAAACATAGGATTTAAGCCTATAGGCTATTTAGTTTTGGCAGAGACAGGATGACACGAGACGTTCTTCAAGGTCGCTATGCTCTGATAAATTTGAACAATTACTAACTTGTTACATCTTGCTAAAAAATACGTTGTAAAATGAAAACGTAGTACGCAATTACATAGACCGTTTACTTTACAAAAAAAAAAATAGCCTATATATAACTTTATCATTTAGAGGTTACAAAATTCAATAACGTATATAATACATTAAAAATAAAGTTGTATCTTTTACTTACTATAACATTGTGAGAAGATTTCATTACGAATGATTTATGACAAAATATTTTTCAATAAGCGTTAAAAAATTGTTTATGTTGTGAAACAATTTTAATATTAGATAGAGAGCAACAGACTAAAATACTCCCGTCTCCAGTACACAGTACAGTTTCCAGACTTCGTAGATGTACTGTGTAACTGTAGAAGGTCCGTGCACCAGTGCAACCATCATTATAATTTTTCTATTAATTTATTGTATTCGGGGTGTGTACTGCACTGTTTTTCTTTTTTTTTTTAATAATTGTATTTACATTACAGGTTCTATTTTCACTCTCAACATTTATCCTTATGTTAAATTTAAGACAAAGAATTAAGAAAGCTATAAAAATGTTATAAGCGAGAAACCTAATTACTTTTAAAAGGAAAAAATTCCGACCAGGGCTTGGCATTTTCATAAGCATTCCATCGTCTGCATTAGCCCAAGTGTGCACAATAGTCGGACATTAAACACAAAAAAAAAATAATAAATAAATAAAAATAAAAGGAAAAATCGATGGTCTTGGTCTAAGGATAACTTTTTCAATAATTTTGATAAGTTAGCATTGTATAATATGTCTATTAACAAATATTTCAAAACCATGTTAATTTTCTATTTTCGCTGCTGAGACTGTTATACGTATCAATTCTTTATTAATTAATGTGTTTAGTTCAACTGTCCAGTATGGGTTCAGATTTATACAACTTTCTTATCAGTGATTCGTTTTCATTTGATCCATCCTTCAGTATTAATGGACTTTACCCTAATTGCATATTTTTTAATACCGCGAAGAAACGTTGCGCCACACAATGTCAGGTCTACCCTTTATCCCAAATTAAATCTTGTCTTCTAATATCAAACCGTCACGATGCAACTATCCTATTAAAGTAGGTGTTGAGTTATTCTGAAACCAATAACGTGCCAAATTCAAATAACTACGTAATAAGTAATATTTATTATAATTTCAGATTTCATTGTTAATAGTTAATTCGTTTTTAAATTACTGTGTGAGAACTATGAAACCTTGTGTGTTCCCAAATATTTTAAAACTTCTGTTCTGATTACATTATCATTAATTTGGTTCTCATTCACATTACGCTGTTAACCTACAAACGGTCGAGGTCAACTGTGTTGCATCATCGGTCGACGGTGAGCGTGCCGCTCACCTCATAACAATATAGTTTAGTATGGTATTATTTTCTTTGGTTGTTTTTTTCTTTATTTATTTTTTTGTTTTTCATTATCATTATTACATATTTTACTTTAGTAAACATATTAAACATAACAAAATTATCACACAAGTACAATCATTATAAATAAACTATTTATAGGAATAAACAAAAAACATTGGAAGCAACAAAATTCTTATAGTAATTGTATAAGATAAAATACTAATTTTATTCAGAGTCCCTATCATTTTCATGTCTGGTGTGTGTACCGACAGCAAGTTGTAATAGTGTGTTCCTCACAAATAAGAAACTGAGCAAGTTACATTTAATCTTAGTTTTCCTATTCTTTTTCTTTGGACGGAAGGCACATTTTAATTGGTCTTGATTTTTAGGTCTGTGGAATGGTTCTGGCCTTGGTATTTGAAGACACTTTTGTATTTGGATTTTTAAATCGTTTTGAATTCCTTCTTTTGTAAGTCTTACGATTATATGGTTTCTTGATAGCTCCATTAACAGTTTTTCTATGAAGTTTCTGCGTACAATTTTTTTATTTGTGTTGCAACTTTGAATAATGAGCATTTACTACTGCAATATCTAAAAGCGTGAAAAAAATTCTGACCAGTCACTGCCAAAAAACCCTAGCCACACTGTATTCTGATTTCATATGATCCACATCAACTCGTTAAATTATAAAAGGTAATGCTGCAGGTTTTCTCTGTTCTCCAGTTCTGTCATCTATTTCATGTCTATCATGTATGCTGGAAACAAGAATAACATTTTTATTCTTCTTAGGAATGTAAGAAATTACCATGCACTCTTTTTTGAATGCAAATAGATTGCTACATACAGGCCTTATTTTGAGTTTATTTGTGATGGTTGTATTATACGATGTAGGTCTGTCTGCTTACGTGAATCTGCACATCACTGTAGACAAAACTAATTAATTAACTGATTTTAATAATTTTTGACTACCTTGCCCATATCTTGGAATCTCTTTTAATTTTTCAAAAAACCATTAAGTTATTTCAAAAAATTTTAAAACAGTGTTTAGTAACAAAAACTGCAAAAAACCTATATATCAAAATTAGTTCTAATAATTTTTATTAAAATTTTTTCAATCGTAATCCATAACTACAAACAAAATTATGGGTCCCAAAAATTGTTTGAACCAAAAAAAAGTAAAAAACTGCCTAATTTTGCAAGAAAATGTTCAGTTGGAGGACTGGCCAACAAAGTGAAAACAAAATTAGAAGCACATTGGTCCAATTATATCACTGACCTTATTGCACAATGTGCAATGTGTCTTTTACTATAAATCTTCTACACAATTTTTATGCTACATGGGTTAAGTAGCACCATTAAATAGTAACACTCAAGATCTAATTGTAAACACATTAAAATTCAAACTTCATGTGCAGGAGTCTGCTGCATTGCAGTATGTAGTTGGTCCTACAAAGACTAAAGGAAACAAACTTCAATAAAATTAAACAAAATAACCTCATGCCCAAGATAAGAAATTCATAAAACACATATGGAAATTCTGCCCAGGGGGACTAATAAACATAAGACTGGAAATTCCACCTTCTTCAGCCAGCCTCAAGGATTCTGGGTGGAGGCCAGCTTTTGCATTTTGATCACTTATTTAAGAAGAGTTCAAAGACTTAGAGATCCCCACTGAGAAAAGTTAAGTAGACAAGGATAAATTGTTGCCAACAGACCAAGCCATTTCAAAGTTGGCATACAATTTCAAGCTTTATTTGAAGAAAATAAAAAAAAAAGAAAGAATGAACAGATTCTACATAATGCGTGATGGAGAAAAAAACACGATAGCATCTAGAAATTACATTAAAAATATGGAAAAACAGTTAATTCCATACAAAAAAGTGTTAGGACAAGAGGAATCTTGTAATATCAAGAATCTAATTAAACCTACAAATTATGACAAGATGAAAACAAACTGACCAAGGAAGTAGACTGGGTAAGAAATTCAACAGATCTAAGAAAAGAAAAGCAAGTACATCATTCAATTGTTCCCATAATCAAGATAAACATGTTATGCATCACATCCAGTTAAATCAAGCATAAATGTACCTGCGAAGATCAGGAGTGGTGCTTAAAATATTGTAGATGCACTGACAACTATAAGTATGTTTCAGGAGTTACAACTTTCCATGATCTTAAGCATTCAATTTCAGAAGTAAGTGGGGAAGAACTAAGTATACCACCTATTAGGTGAAATAAGCATGGAAGATAAACAGGCCAGATGGACGGAAATTTAAAAATTTCAGTAAAGCTCTCTGAAATGCATATCCAATGCCACACTTATGAAGATAAACAATGAGATTCGTTGCAAGGGCTATTCTCCAAATATTTTACATTAACTTGGAAAAACATACTGTAAATAATGATAGTTAACTCTAAGGGATAACAATGTTTCAATTTTAGAAAGGATAGTGCTTCAATATTACATACAAATAAATAAAAATGAGCATATACTGACAATTCTTTTAAAACACTTGTTTTAACTTTTATAAATAAATATTTACATATTATTATTAAGTCACTTTATAATTGGTGTTCACTTTTTATTTACCACTATACTTGCTTTAATTACAAATTTTGCACTGCACCATGAGCCATGATTCATTCACAGTAATAACAGGCTCACAAATAAACATTTTGGGTTGATAAATTTTACTCTGTTTATGAAATTAAAATAATTGTACAGTATTACTTAAATAACTTTGTAAACACATTACCATAAATTATTATATTCTTATTTATTTGGTTTTTAGAATATGCAGTTTCTTTCTTGTTAGAAACAAATATTCCTGTATAATATTTGCAAGTAGGATATTACTGCTAACTAAGTGTTGCTACTGTGTGTGATTAAACAGAACATTTTTAAACATCTTATTAAAGTGATTTGCTATTTTTGTGTACCATGCATTTTGCATATCAGGTTGGTTAAGATATGACAGTTCAGGCCACAACTGTTGTATTACATAGTTTTCTTTGGAAAGTGCTGCAAGGAATCTACATCATCATTAGTTCCTTTCAAAAATCACCCTTCCTTATCTCACTGATAAATTCATTGTATCATGTTGCAATTTGAACATTGTTATGTTATAATAATGTCATGTAAATATTGATTTCAAAGTATGGCTGATGGTTAGTGTTTGGAATGTATTGGAGCCGTGTTAAGATTATAGTGGAAGCAATACTGAAATTTGAAAATGATGGTGGACAATTGCATCGACATGGTGTGAGGTCCTTGACAGTGACAAGAATAACTCAGATGGTGAGGAAATTAAGCCTATCACAAAGTAGGTCAAATAAGTGTCCCAAAGAACTGAAAGACACGGCATAATCATTAAATTTGAATAAATAAAGAAACTGCCACAGACCATAAATATGTCCTGCTAAGTGTTAAAATTTAAACAAAATAATTAGTCATACTGATAAAGAAACTAGATTTCTTCTCTTTTCAAATGCCAATGAAATGGAAGTTTGCAGAATGTAGTGTTTCATCTGAATTTCACATGGTTGCACAACAACCTGAAAGTTAATGCAGTGTGCTGTACCACTATTTTTTCTAACTGTAAGTATCTATTTCTAATATGTGGAAAGACACATGTTAAAAATACATGAAAATTGCATCATATGTTGCAGAAATGAACAGACAGAATACAAGATAAAGTTTAGAAAATTTGATTAATATGTACAAATACATTTTTTTTTTTTTTTTTATTTTATACAATTACAACTAAGAATTTACACTTAACAAGTAATTTACAAAGACACGTTAAAAATACATGAAAATTGCATCATATGTTGTAGAAATGAACAGACAGAATACAAGATAAAGTTTAGAAAATTTGATTACATCAGCTAGAAAGTACAAAGCTATAAATTTTGAAGTCAGTGTCCATTTTCCTTTTTTATAATTGTTTTTTTACTACAAATACATTAAACCTTTTTAAATTAAATTAATACCAGTGAAGTGCCACTCAACTCAAGTGAACTGAATACATAGGTATTAGCACAAGAACATTATCTCTAAAGTTTCATAAAGACATTTTACAATTGTAAACAATGTAAATTGTTTTGACACAACAAGTTACTTAACAATATTACATTGTTTTATTTAGACATTCAACCAATTTATTTGCCATCAGAGTTATTTACAATGCCAGATATTAATTTAAATGTATTACTCCGCTGATGTGATATTTTGGGCAGCCAAAAGTAACATATCATGTACTTCTTTAGCATAAGTAACTTGAGCTCGTACAGTAGCAAGGTACTGTGGGTAAGTCAAAGTATTGGCATCTTGACTTGACAAAGGCTCAGTTCGAGTTGGCTGAACAGGTAAAGGTAAATATCGCTGGCTACTTGCTCCTTGATTTAAACATTCAATAGACGTTTTCTGTAAAAGAAATCAAATATTACAGTCTTTTCTATAATAAGTATAATAGGGTAGCTTAATACTCATAATAACCTGTAGGTTACAGAAAAATTTTCCATCACTTATTTTGGAAAAGTTATCTTAAACTTTAATGAACTGTCTGATAAACATAATCTAACTATGAAATTAAGAAACAACTAATACAACACTAGTCTTTCTGTAGACTAAGGAGCAGTAAAACTTTAATTTAATTCAATTGGATTACAATGATATGGATTATTCTTAGCAATAAACTTGTAGCAATTCGTAATTTCAAAATTACAAGTAGGTTATGTTCAAGAAAGTTATAAGCAATATATGATTTGAGGTAATGCCAACAGTATTCCTGAGTGTTAACGTCAGTGTCCACCTTAATGGAAATACTTATTTACTGGAAATATTACTCTAACAAGCGGAGAATAGTAAAAACACTTATAAAGAAAATATTTCAAGAATGAAAACTATATAATATATATATATTTATTTATTTACATAAAGAGAGAGAGGCAGAGACTTTTCCCCAGCAAAAAACCGTAAACGCACAATTGAAAAACTGTAAATCATGACGCACAACTCAAATATTTAAAATAACACATCAAAAATAAAAGACATTTTATAATAATTACATAAAACTAGCAAACAGTATTACAGTAGAGTTTCACTAATCTGACCTAATCCGGGCATGACAAGGTCAATTTAGAGGGAAAGTCGGATTACATGGAGAACCATCAAAAAATGTTTAAAAGTATTGAAATGAATTTATTACATTAAAAAACTTTGAATTACATATATTATTACTAACTGTATTGCACTAAAACATAAAACAGCATACAGAATATCACTAAAGTAATAAAGAGCAGTACGTTAAATCATCAAACTTAGCGGAAAAAGTTTGTAATTGTTTTTTTTTTAACCAACTGTTTGACATTTTCTTGCCACTACTGGTTCACCAACCTCAGAGAGAGTGCTTACAATGGTACTAGAACGAAAAGCACCAGTTGTAAGACAGACCACAGTGATGGAAAGGATCTAGCCTTCTTTAAAGTGGATGGTCATGCTGAAGAATACACAATGTTGCCACAGTCAATTCTTTAAAGAATTACAGCATGATAAAACATCAGTGTAAGTCCTATCAGCGCCCCATTGAAAGCCACTAAGAACGCTCAACATATTGAGAATTTTGTTACATTGTAACTTTAAATCACAAACTTCAGGGCTCCAAATTAGTCTTTCATCAAATAATAAACTCAAAAAACCAAGAGAAGGTGTGGTCTGAAGCAGTATATAATAAATCATGTAGTAAACAAGCTTGTCAGGACTGGGATCTGAATCTGTGGTAGATGATAAAGCAGATTCTAGCTTATGCAAAGTAAACAAATCATCTAAAGGGATTCTCCAGATGGACCGGCGGTGAACGTGACTGCTTCAATTCTATTCTTGTACTGACAAAAGGCATTGTTGTAGGCGGTAGAAGAGGAAAATCTTGCAACAGATAACCCTAACAAGTTTACAATATTGTTTGCCTGTTTAGATCCCATCAATAAATTAGATGGACTAGGACCACAAACAGAACAAAGTTTCCTCCAAACAATAGATGAAGGTGTTGTCCTTGATATTATTAAGATATAATGGGTCCAATATTCTTTTCTACTCTGCCTGAAAATTCTACGTGCTTTAGCTCCAAGAATTTTACATAGTTCAAGATTTTCATCCACCAGACTTCTGTTGAATCTCCTAAGAGCTCTTCTACGTAGGCGTATGGTCTCCTTACTCCTCGTTCCACCAAGGAACAGGAGGATGTGGGGAGGTTTTATGGATAGTGTTACCTGCTACACATGAAATTTGTTTGGTAAAATTGTTAACTATAGTGTTGATACACATATGATATCCAATATCTGTTGATACGAATTTCTTTGAAAATGTCTCCCAGTTCGCTTTTTTTATAATCCAACACAGCAAACGTTGATCATAAGAGGGAGGTTTCAAAACGTAATATTAATGGGAGTATGATTGCTGCCATAGAGATAAGGTAATATGAACCATTAAATTTAGTTACCAAATCAGGACTACAAAGTGACAAATCAACAATTGTAGATGCCAGTGGATGCGGATAAATGTGTGTGGGGGGGTGCGTCATTAAGAAGACACAAATCCAAGTTTGAATTTCCTCAATTCATATTCCTCTAGAGTTATAGCATAAGGAATCCCAGGAAGTACGGTGAGCATTGAAGTTACCTACTAGTAGAAAGAGTGGTCGCAACTGGGATATCAAGTCATACTCTTCATAATTTTGGAAATTGTAACTTGGCAGCAAATAAAGGCAACAGATGGTAGGTCTGAATGGGATGATAGTCTTAACAGCAACAGCTTGTAAAGGAGTTACCATATAAAGGAATCGTCCCAACCGAGTCATGAGCCTACTGGACACACATGTGCACGCACACACAAACAAACAAGCACAAAGGACTGATAATTTTGTAAAAGATTAAAAAATGAGTCCTTCGTATATAACAATGTTGGAAAAGATTAAAACACTGAATCCCTTATGCATAACAATTTAGACAGTCTAAAAACATTTTTGCTTTGAAATTATACCATTTTGACACTTTTTAGTACATATTTTTTATGATAAATGTAATGTTTGAATTTTTTCCTGTTTTGCTGAATATGAAAAAAGCCTGTTGGAATAAAAATTGTACTTTAATAACTCTGTATTTTGTTTACATTACTTATTTACTAAAAAATAAAAAAGTATTACCAAATGAAGTTCAATTTGATCACAAATAGAATAGAAATCCTCCATGCTTTTATCAAACCTCTGTACAGGAACATCAACACCTTTTCTGTAACATTAATTTACAAGTTTATATTAATCTATATCAAAGGTTATAGTAATTTATTATGATATATTGTGAAGATTATTATAAAGATGAAAAAAAAAACTGTGGCCAAAGAATAAAGAAGGAAAATGAGGTGTTTCAGTACTTCAGATACTGTATCTCCTGTTCTATAGTTTATAATTATAAGTTTCATTTCAATCTATAGTGGCTATTCCATGTTTTCCAGTGTTACCAAAAAAATACCATAAATTTCCAAACAGATTTTTTTGGTGTCAATAGGTAAAAATAGGGTTGGTAGTTTTACATACGAATAATTGAAAATATGACAAAACAGTGTTAATGAGAATAAGAAATACTAGTGGGCCTATGCAGTTAATGGGAAAAAGAAACTAATAATATATAACAGTGTACAGTAAGAAGTTGAAGTTGTAGCACCTCCAATAGTACTACTGGTTGGTATTTAATTACTATAACATACTAATACTAATACTGTAATATTCAGGACTTGTATTTTAAGATTACTATACATATCTACCTAAATAAAATTGTTGCAAAACTTAGTAGGCATATTATTTCTTGTCAATATGAACTTCAGTTAAAACAGACATTATGGTTATATTTTATACTTGTATGACCTGTTAATAAAGCAATGCCATTTATTATATTTAGGTTATTAAATACAATAGGCCTTACTTTGTTCTAACTATAACATATAAAATTAGTGACAAATTCTAACACAATACCTTACAATGAATACCTTACAATATTTACAAATGAAACCTATCACAATTGGATTTTACTTTACATACCTAAATTAAGCTACAGTACTTACTGTTTATTAAAAACAGAGTATTTAATTTAATAACATGTACAGTATTAAAACTGGGCTAGATTGTCTTACTGATTCTACTTTAAAGACTGATTTGGTCAATAATTATTTAAGTCTTGGATACAATAATAATTGTAATACGAGGGCTATTCAGAAAGTAGATTACGTTTTTGGATAAAAAAAAAACTAAGTACAGGAAAAAAATTGTATTATATACATTTGAAAGAGGAACTAAAATACTATTTTTCGACATAATCGCCAAACAAATTTAGACATTTGTCATATCGGTGAACTAGCTTTGAAATTCCCGTGTCGTAGAATTCCGCCGCCTGTGGCGCCAGCCAGTCAGTCACGCCCGCTGCGGAGATCTGCGTCGTCATCAGCGCTGTGTTGCAAGCCAAGTCTTCATCTTCGGGAATAAGTGGAAATCACTAGGTGCCAGGTCGGACTGTAGGGTGGATGAGGAAAATCTCCCACTTGAAGGCCGTCAAGGCGTCTTTTGTTCGATTTGCCGTGTGAGGCGGGCAGTGTCGTGCAAAAACAACACTTTTGCACTCAGTTTTCCTCTCCGCTTGTTCTGGATAGCTCGTCTTAAAAAGGTATTGCCAAACATTACGAAACTTAAGGCGCAGCTATCCAGAACAAGCGGAGAGAGAAAACTGAGTGCAAAAGTGTTGTTTTTTGCGACAATGCCCGCCCTCACACGGCAAATCGAACAAAGACGTCTTGGCGGCCTTCAAGTGGGAGATTTTCTCTCATCCACCCTACAGTCCGGACCTGGCACCTAGTGATTTCCACTTATTCCGAAGATGAAGACTTGGCTTGCAACACAGCGCCGATGACGACGCAGATCTCAGCGGCGTGACTGACTGGCTGGCGCCACAGGCGGCGGAATTCTACGACAAAGGAATTTCAAAGCTAGTTCACCGATATGACAAATGTCTAAATTTGTTTGGCGATTATGTCGAAAAATAGTATTTTAGTTCCTCTTTCAAATGTATATAATAAAATTTTTTTCCTGTACTTAGTTTTTTTTTTATCCAAAAACGTAATCTACTTTCTGAATAGCCCTCGTATTACTTTCAACAAATGTTTTTAGAAATCAGCTGTTTTTGTACATACACAACTGTCTGTATTGTGCTACACTCTCACAGGGACACTTTATACTGCACCTAGAATTTTATTTTCAGATCTTTTTATGAGTTCTCAGAAGGTTTTGTTTTATTTCAAAGCCTTAAAATGGAAAAGTATGAGGCATGAAAATTCCCAATAACACAGGTCCTTCCTTATTTTTGGTACAAAACCAATTGGAATGCTGAGCGAAATAATATATGAAAGATGAGTAGTGATTTGGTTATTTGGTTAAATGTAAACATTTTTAATCTTGTGTGTAAAATTTAGTTAATATTATTTATTTTTATTATTTTTGATATTTTACATGCTTTTAATCACAATTGTTTTAGATATTCTAAACTATTTTGAATCTTTGTGATCTTTTTTTTTTAAAAAAACCGTTAGTTGTTTAACAAAAACACATATACAATGTTACAAAGTTTGAAAATTCTTTTTTACAATTTTTTAAGTAACTAAGCTGTCCCTAAAAAAAAAAATATAATGAAAACAGAATTTTTATTATCTAATTCCCTAAATGCTACAACATGATATATTATTTTTTTTGCACGGATATTACAATACAAATAGTAATAATGGATTTTAATTAAAATACAAAACATCCACCAAATAAACCCAATTAAACCCACCTGTTGCAACAATTCATAATTTTCAGATAACCAACCAAAATCCATTTTCTATAAATAATAACACACAGTTTACCACAATATGCGAACACAGCCTACTATATGTAAACAAATACTATACAAAATTAAATATCAAACAAAATATACAAACATTGCCACTTATCTAAAAAAAGTCTACACATAATATAGCAAACAAATAAATTCAGTATTTACACAGTGTTAAGAAATCACTTATGATTAGAAAAAAAACTCGACTTGTCGAATAGACAACAAAAACACATTTGTCCTAGGTCGCCATAAACCATGTATTCACATATCAACGATTTGTGCCATATCTACTTTACAATCTAATATTAAAATATTGCCAACTCCTTCATTTTCTCTTAATCAGTGATATAAATAAGATTTTGTTATCGGCTTGAGAAGCAGCCAAAAGCAAACTATACGTTAACATAACTGTAAGAATAAAATCAGTATAAAATGCTTATCTTATTATCTTTGTATAATTACCACCAGCAAACAATTCATGATAAAACAAATTTGGATATAATATGTAGTTTACCACATTTTAGTATAACATTCTTTGAAACATAATCAACTATTTTTTAAGTGATAAGTGATGCTAAACATTGTGTGTGTTTATTAACATGTGTGTTCCAACAGCTTACACCTAATCTGCCTCATCGTCTACAAGACCTCCAACTAAACGTATGTTAACAAAACATAATATTTGATTGTAAACTTAATATTATTTGTTAGATAATTCTAACTTGTTCTCTAGTTAAGAAACACTTAAATCACTGAACTTACTGTATTTGCCATTAAAAAACAACAGGTCCTCTAGGACCTGATACATGCACAGTTCATAAAATACAAATTATGCTTAAATTGGTAAACAGCCAGTTCAATTTTTTTACAACAGCAAAGACAGACATTTAAAAAAATACGAGGTGTGGCTATTAAATAATGAGACTGACATACAAAATTTTATTTTCATTTTGTACATAATTACTTATTATCACCTCCAACATACATTCCTTCTCTATCCCTACAACACTCCATGCGAATTTTCCATTGTTGGAAACAGTGCTGGAAGTCATCTTCTGTCAACTCCTTCAGGACTCTTGCCACTTTTACTTTTACAGTTTCCACGGACTCAAAGCTCATCCCTTTTAATGCAGATTTCATCTTAGGGAACAGATAGAAATCACATGGTGCAAGATCTGGTGAGTAAGGTGGATGTTCTAACACTGGGATGCTGTACTTGGCCAGGAACTTCTTGACAGATAACGCAGAATGAGCTGGCGCATTGTCTTGGTGGAAAACCCATGATTTGTCCTTCCACATTTTGAGTCGTTTTTTCCTTACTCTTTCACGTAGTTTACCAAGTACCTCAAGGTAGTAATATTGATTGAATGAAACCAGTGAAGGTACACAATCCCATGAATATCGAAAAAACAATCATCACTGCTTTAAGTTTTGACTTGCTGATTCTTGCTTTTTTGGCTCTCGTAGAAGTTGGTGTCTTCCAATGCATGGATTGGCGCTTTGTTTCCGGATCATACGTAAAAAACCATGATTCATCACATGTTATTATTCTTTCCAATAAATTTGGGTCATTTTTAATGGCACCCAAAGTGACAGTACAAATATTTTTGCAAGCTGCTTGTTGTTCAAAATGTCAAAATGTCATGTAAAATTTGCTGTACACATTCTTTATCAATGCCTACAGTTTCACCAATTGCACGAATACTTAATCGACGGTCAGACCGAATCAAATTAGCAACTTTTTCGACATTGTCATCCATTTTTGACCTTGAAGGGCAACCTGGCCGCGAATCATCTACAATGTTTTGACGGCCATCTTGAAAATGATTAAACCATTCAAAAACATATGCCCGCAATAAACATTCACTGCCATACATTTCTTTCAGTAAATTATAAGTTTCAGGAGCGGTTTTTCCAAGTTTGAAGTGAAATTTAACAAAAATTCGTTGCTGTATTATTACACTAACCATTTTTTCCAGCAAAACAAAATAACAACACTAACAGAAATGAAGGTTATGACTAAACGGTGTTGGTTACACAAACGAGACTAACTGCATTATGAAGAGAAAGCTTCACACTAAACAGTTGTCGGTCAATGGTGGTTGGTGCATGCGCACTTGTTCTGCCGCTGTGTCAGTCTCGTTATTTAATAGCCACACCTCGTACAACCTATACATTTAATATATACCACTCATAAATCAAAGAAACATTCTATATGATAAGTAGCAAAGAAATTAATTCTTTAAGTTTTATGTTAAATCAGATAATCAAATTAATAATCATTTTTTTAAACATAAAATTCATAAACTTAAAACATAACACACCAAAGGACCCCAATCCATTATCATGCATCAAATATAAATATAGGGTAATTAATTTCTTAAAACTATATATCATTAACTAAATTAAATTTCCTTATTAATTTAGGTTAAATGATATATTTTAAAAATTGAACTGGTTGTTTTTTTAAAAAAAGTTTTTATTGACATTACAGAAATAAGTACAACTTACCAAATTTGTTTTTTAATTACTAACTAAGCAACATACGATAAATTTTGTATTTACTTACAAAGTGCCAACATCAACTAAACAATTCTGGTGTAAAGTTTGTGCAGCATTTTTTAGTGTTGCCTAAAAAAAATAAATGGAGAACGTTAGATTCAAATGAACATGAATTTAGTTTGTTGAACAAATTGTTTTGTTTTGTCTACATTAAAAACTCTTACAGACTATCTATTGACTTTTTTTAGAAAAAAAGTCTTTTTAAAAAAAAAATCTAAAATTGTCTTTTTAGAGACTGATTTAGCATGAATACACACCTAGCACCTCTCAACAACAAAACAAGTGTAAAAAGAGGAGTCAAATTTAATTTTTATAGATATAGACTGTAGTTCTTACAACTTTTTGTCTTTTATACTTTGGAGGGTTCAGCTTAAATAAAAATGACTAACCTAAGATACTGATTAATCATCACATCCATATATAAAGTCAGCAAGTCATCATATTAAAATGTTTATAGTACTTAATTATTATTTATGAGAGTCTCCACAGAAAATATGCATTTGGGAATTATGCATTGGGAAAATATGCATTTTTTTACCTTTTTTAAGTAATCACATATTTTCTACACACACACACACACACACACACACACACACACTCCAGATATTAACTTCCATTTTGGAATAAAAACAAATTTTATTATATACAATCGACCTTAGTTATAACAACCTCAGTTAGAAAGCTAACTCAGTTATAGTACTATTTTCATAATGTTTCTATATTAAGTGTACATGTATTTTGTAAACTCGGTTACAACACTTTGTGAACTCAGATACAACACTGTTACGCTGCTGTTAGTCACTCTCACTTGATATATGTGTTCTTTTTAGAATAAAGGTTTAGAATAGAAATGGTCCCTTTCTTGGAATTTTGTTGCAGGCTAAACAAACAATGTGAATTGTTTCATTCTAGCAAGAGTGTTCTCTCTCTCTCTCTCTCTCTCTCTCTCTCTCTCTCTCTCTCTCTCTCTCTCTCTCTCTGTCTCTCATACACACCCTCTGTACACCTTAGTGGAGGGAAAGCTTTAATCTCACAAACCACCACAACAATGTATGCATTGTGTTGCACACACACACACACACACACACACACACACACACATATATATATATATATATATATATATATATATATATATATAAGACTTTATTGTATTGTTGTACATATCATGGCAAGAAGAAAAATCATTTGAATTAAAACTTGAAGTGATCGCATGATTAGAGTAAGGCGAAAAACAAATCAATGTGTGTCAAAAATTGGGGTTGGCTGATTCAACAGTTCGTGGAGCATATAGAGTTCTAAAGAGAAAATTAAATCAACCTACTGCAGTTATGACAACAACAAGGAATCTAAACAAATGAGAACTACGAAGCATGAAGACTTAGATCAAGCTCGATTTAAGTGGTTTAAGGAGCAGCTCAGTTCCAACACACCAATTAATGGCTACATATTAACAAAAGCTCAAAAGAACTTAAGAAATTAGACTTTCAGTATAGTAGTGGTTGGATTGACCCAGTTTAAGAAACATTATAATACTGCCTTTTTAAAAAAATATGTGGTGAAGCAAAGGAAGTGAACAAAAAGGAAGTGAACCATGAGAATAGATTGCAACCGAGTGGCTGAAGATCATAAACAAGTATAGTAGTGAAAACATTTTTAACGGGGATGAGACTGGCCTTTTTTATAAACTGGCACCACAAAACACTTTAAAATTCAAAGGGGAGAAGTGCATTGGCGGTAAGTTATCAAAAGAACAAATCACTGTACTGTGTGTGTGTGTGTGTGTGTGTGTGTGTGTGTGTGTGTGCAAACATGACAGACACAGAAAAACGGAACCTTTTAATGATTGGTTAATCTATAAGTCCCTGATGTTTCATATTTGTAAAATGATTACTTCTGAAATATCAAACAAACAAGAAAGCCTGGATGAATACAGAGATTTTTGAGGAAGAAATTAGGAATTAGGATGTTGAACTAGTAAAAAAAAAGGAAATTGCCATTCTAGTAGACAACTGTACAGCACATCCAAAGATTACAGAGCTCAAGAACTAAAATTCATCTTCTTGCCTCCGAACTATAAAAGTGTACTCCAGCCAATGGAGCAAGGAGTTTATCAAGAGCTTAAAACTTCAATACAGAAAGATTATCTGTGTGTATTCTTCAAGAACAAGACACTTTAAACTTTAGAAAAGTGACATTACTTGATGCTTGTCGGTTTCTTCAGAAGGCGTGGATTAAATTATCCGAATCAATGATTGCACACTGTTTCAACCACACAGGCTTGTCTACAAATTCAGAAAACCTTGATGACGATGATGACATGCCACTGAGCAAATGGATTAAGGAGTACAATATACCTTAAGACATATAATCATGTATTTCTTTCAAAGAGGATATTATCACCAATGGAACTAGCAAGGACCACATATTATCAGCCAAGTTTTACAAGAAAAATACACTGACGAAAATGAATTTGAAGGCCCAAAAGACCCTCCAACTGAATATCTAAGTCAAGTAAGACAATTAATTTCATTTTATAACTGCAAGATGGAAAACAACAGTGATACAATTTTATTAAACTGTATTAAAATTTCAAAGTGATATAGAAAGAAAATTTCTACATTCAAGAGTATAAAAAAATATCAATGACTTTTTTAAATAACAGTAAAAACATACTGTATTGGGTAATTTTTAGTTTTTAAATTAAGTAATTTGTAAATATATGTACAGTACTTAGTTTTTACTAAAATATATAACGTGTAATAGATCATAATAAAATAGCCATTAACCATGTATACAATACAAAGTATACTTTTCTTTAACACTATATACAGCATTTCAGCTGTTTACTCTAAACTTGGTTATAACGCTATCTTGTTTACAGCGCTCATATAAGTTTCGTCCCTTCAACCGCGTTACATCCGAGGTCAAATATATATATTTGGCATCATAACTTTTAAGCTACTCTTCCAGTTGAGGCACTTATTATATCAGTACAGCTGATTGATGATACCACTGTCTTAGTCATATTCAAAACATAGACTGTTTTTAAAGATAAAATGTTTGTTGACTCCAATTTTTTCTGGTGTACTATCGCATAAAGAGAAATTACATATTCTACATTTGAAACTTCTTTTGGTATTTGAATAATACAAAAAAAATACTTCTTATAAAATAAATAATTTTTAAATATTTTTTTATTGTATTACATACAATATTTTTCAATTAAGAGATATTCGCCCGCAAAAAATTACATTTCTTAGGGATTTACAATTTTATGTAATTTTTTATGCTGGAACTACATTGTGATGTCACTGCCATTTACACTGCATGGATCATACTATATGCCATTCCGAAGTCACCCATTGAGGTAGTATTCATCCAAACCATTTTTTTAAAAGAAGCAGCTGCTTTTATATGTGCCTTAACATTGTTACGATCATGCTAGTCTCCACAATTATCTAAAACATTTTATTATATGTCCTGTAGTAACAATCTAAAATATAAAAGTATGGAAACAACAGGAAGATAGTACGAAATTAAAATAAAAATGAAAAACATAACCCCAAAATGACTAGTGCATGTGAACAGGTAATACGTTTTTCTTCAAGAAATCAATTATTACATGCATGTTATTGATAATGAGAATACAAACTAAAAAAAAAGAAATTAAATATAATTCCGCTCAATTGTTGGGTATAAAATATACTTTTTTTAAAAAAACCAACAATTAAACTCATCTTGCGTATTTACTGATCTGACTTGGTTATTACATGACAACACACATAGCAGTACCTCGATGGGTGACTTTAGTATAGTAAAACTAGCATGTTACATATAAATAAATAGCAATGATATTACAAAATAGTTCTGTTAGAAATGTTATGGTAATAAACTGAATATTTTTCAGGTAAATATGTGTTACTACCATATTAAAGTTCACAATAAAAATAAAATGTAACCTTAACAACTGTAAATCAGCTAAGCATGAAAATTTGGCTTACAGCCTAAAAGAGTGAACTTTGTTCTTTATTACTACATTAAACTTGACTCTAATTAAAAATAAAACTTTACTTACAGACAAAGAATCTCTTAATGGAACAATAAGTGATTTTACTTTTGAAATATTGTCCAGTTTCTCTTGAGCAACATGCTGTTGGGGCATTTGTGATTGCATTTGTTGTTGCTGCTGAGGTGTTCCCGGCTGTTGTCCCATAGCCTGTGTTAAGATTGGTCCTTGTTGCATTGGAGTTAAATTCATAACTATTTTATTAATACAGTTATTAGGTTACCTCAAATACCGAACTTATATTTACCCAAAAATTTCAATGAAGAATATACTTGTCTTCTATAAATAAAAAATAGCGTAGCATTATAAAACCACGTAATAAATACAGCAATTTTAAAAAAATAAACTGACGTTACAGAAACATTTCAATGAAATAAATATTAATAATGTAGTTTTAAATCTATTTTTTTGTAAGTTTGATTAAAAAAGTAAATAACAAAATAAACAAATCGAAAGAACATCCATATTATGAATCTATGATATTAAAAGGGTCATAAGCAAAGAGAAATCAAAAGCTGCGATTGAAATTTCTTTAGATCAATGTTCTAGTCAATGTCTTTTGGCAGCAAAGACAACCACCATAAAGAAAACCTTTTTTTCTATTTGAATAGATTGCCCTCTTCTTCACTTATTTATCGTGTATAGTGAACCAATTATGAGTGCTAAGGAAGGAATTTCTTTACTGAGTTTTGTAGTATGTACGTAATTAATTCATATTCGGTAATTAAACAGTATGGTACTGTGTAAAAAAAGTATAAGAGATAAAGCCTTGGCCATAGATAAAGTAATTAATTTTTCCTTATCGTCTTACATCTCTACAATTATCTCTGCAGCTCTACAGTTCTACATTATCTCTACAATAAATCCAATAATTAATTAACCCTGCCAAAAAATTGAACTTATACCTTAAGAATTTATTAATTTACACAGATTCAATATGTAATTGTCTCTGTGCTAGTGATTTTATCTTTATATAATATGAAATGCTTGAAGAGCATCTTACAAATTGTGATTTAAGTTTGAGGTAACCTCAAATAAAGCTTAAAATTTTGTAATATGGTATTGTAAATTAAAGCGTAGCTTTTTTAAATGTTGAAAAATCATAAATGTTAGATTTATATGGAAACTATTAATTTCAGTAACTAAAAGAAATGGAAAAAGCTGCATTACGTAATGTAAGACTTTTTAAGCTACATATTTTTTTATAGCTAACCTACTTATTTTTTATAGGTTACGTTTTTAGTACAGTAAGAAAGAACTTGTGTGTGTGTGTGTGTGTGTGTGTGTGTGTGTGTGTGTGTGTGTGTGTGTGTGTGTGTGTGTGTGTGTGTGTGTGTGTGTGTGTGATCTAATTTAGGAACAAGTCAGTGGGAAATATGAAAAAGTGTTAAAAAATTATCATAAGTAAGAAAACAAAATTTGTAAAATCTGTAAATGTTTTTCAGATTTAAAGCCAATGTATTTCAGCACTTTAAGGCCTGGTGTTAAAGTAGTGATTTCAACAATTTTTTTGCTTTACTATGAGCTTAATTATTACAGTAACACATTCTTCTGCGGAAGATTTAATTTATCAGAATAACTTACGACTTTAAGCTCTTTTTAATAAAAATATTTTGACATCACTGCTGTTTACATTGCATGGACCAAGCTAGATTTCATACACAGATTACTGTCCTCAGTTCACTCAGAAAAGTACTGTTCATGCACATTATCACACTATAATAAATCATTTATTATCGTGACAGTTCTTTTATGGTACCAAATAACCATGTTAAAATGTCCAACAACAGTATCAGTTACGTCCTAAAGTATTTATTTATATTTTGCTATGAAAAACACATTACATAATTAACAACCATGTTTCCACCCAGTCGTGAATTCACCCAACAGCCGAGTCGAGTTAGTTCTTAAGTAATTGTTTTTTTTTCAAAAAAAGTTTTATTACACCCAAAATCTGAGTCATTAGGTTCTTAAGTTCTTTTTTTTTTTAAAAAAATTAAATAATTTTTCTTTTTATTAAAGTTAAAAAAATATTCTTTTCATTATTAATAACTCACATTTAAATAATCATTTTTTGAAATGAAAAACACATTATTTACTTTTGCACGCTAATCATTTGGTGGTTATGTTTGTCCTTTTTATTTCTATTTTTTTCTAACTTCCCGTTGTTTCCATGCTTTTATATTTTGGGTTAGTATTATTAGGGATATAATAAAGTGTTTAGTTCGAAAATGAGGCCCTAAAGTGCAGATTTACCAATATATTTTACTCGTTTACATGATTAATAAGAACTACATAATTTTTACTAATTAATAAAAATTATTAATTATAAAGTATGTATACTTTATTATCTAATTAACGTATCTTTGCCTGTGGAAAATATTTTTTTTAAAGATTACTCACTTTTTAAGCTGTTCTTTATGAAAATATATTGTGATGTCTCTTGCTTACATTGTATGAATGAAACATACTAGATTTCTATACTGGCTTACTGATTATCATTTACTATACCAACTTACTGCTCATGTGCGTAATCACATTCTAATAGGCATTACTTTGATCCTGTAGTGAACATGTTGTTAAAATGGTGTCCATTTAATTAAGTAGGTTTTTCACCTAACAACCATGTCAGTTAAGTTCTTTTTTGAATTACATTTTTTTTATCATTTTAATGTATAAAAACATGTTACCTACTTTCATGTAGTAGCAATTTTGAGGTTATGCTGGTGTCTTATTTTTTATTTTTATTGTTCTTTCCGCCCTTTATATTTTGGATTATTGCTTTTGGCATGTAATAACATGTTAGTGAAAAAACTACCAAAAAATCAAAAATAACCTTCGCTGCATATTTATCAGATATTGTATGTAATTGAGAAAATGAAAATGATAATTTTAAAATATTTTGATTAATGTGACACTTTTTTCAGAGGTCAATTGATTCACTCATGTCTTAATTTATTGGGTATTTGAACTTACTGGAAAGAAGTGATTGTGTATTAGAAAACATGCAATTGCTTTTTTTATAACTTTGTTCATTTTGTAGGTTTTTTTTGAAACTGGCAATGCATTACTTACCCATTATCGGTTGTTGTTTATACTTATAATTATTTTATCAAGTTATCGTAGACTATATTATCCAACAAGCGGAAAAACATTTTTTTTGCACAGGTTCCATATCATTATTTTGTAGGAAGTTTGTGCTAAAATCATATTTTGCACACACATATACATCTTTGAATAATTTTGTTCATACGTTTGTAATATGTTCAGACTCTGAAATCCTGCCCTGGGCTAAGTGTCTGAAGTAATTTAGACACATAGCTATGTGACTTAATCACTGAATACCTGGATCCAAAAACTCAGGTCATATAGGTCATTTGAGAGTTCTCAGCTTAGCACCAATCTAACAGTGAGCTAAGTAAGAGCTTGATTTTTTTAAACACATAACTGTGTCACTGAGTGACTATGTCATATATAAGAGGCAAAGTTATTTTATAAAAAATAATAACTTCTCTTTATTTTATTAATGTAATTTCAATTCAAGAAAGTTTGTAGAAAAGCCAATCTAAAGTTTGTCAATATCTTTATAAGTTATTGTAGGTTTTATTACTTAAAGTAAAATTCTTCTTATTTTAAAAATTGACGTAATGCTTTTATAGGATTTGCTTACAGTAGAGCCTAAAACCTAAAAATTATCCTATGTTCAGTTATAATGGCTGCAGTTTTTACAGGTACCCATTTTATTTGGATCATCATTGTGATGTCTAAAACTATAATATTTACAGCAAACAATAGAGGACTTCTCTTACTCTTTAGTGACCATAAAATATGTAAAACTGGACTTCAAAATTCATCCACCATTTTCCATTATGACTGTCAACTTTAAAATTTCTATTAGAATACATATATTTTTGATGTTTTCAGATTCTGTACACTTATTTTAAGACTTTTTTCTTGATATTATTCAAAGATTGAAAGATTGACAGCCTTCAAAAGATTGAAAAAATAATTTTTTTTCTTGTGCTTTAATTTATAATTATTTAGAGTAAAATTTAATAGAATTATTGTAAGGTCAGCAAGTAATCAAATATTGTAGCCTACATCAATAAAAACAAAAATTCATTTCTTAATTTTCTAACTTGTAGAATCAAATAAACAAATTGTAATTACCATTTTCTATTACAAACTAATTACAATAAGCCAAAATAATTCATTTAAACTACGACAGTAGTCGTCATGATTAAACCTATCATTTTACACATAAAGACTTTATTGGGGTACTCGTTTATCCTTAAATCAGGTGTTCAAAATGAGCACTGTCATCATAAATTTATGCATAAAATTGCCCTTGATATTTAACTGTGGTGAATGGAAATTAATATGCCCTTTATTTTAGCTTGTGTTTCATCCACCATAACAAAACAGGTTTTGTAGAGCTTGATTTTGAAGTAGATAAAATCTTGCTGTGTCAGTTCGTGATACTTATACTAGGAAAATTAACATTTAAAAAATCACTTACTGTGTGCTTGTTTCCCATTTTTTATGTGTTTGTTTAGGTGATAAGAAATTAATAGGATTTCTTTTACTGAAGTAAAAATTGTTTGAATACTTGCAGACTTAAAAATACTGTAATTTTAATAATTGATCAATTAAATTCTACATAATTATAAAACAGCCAGTGTTCATAATAAAAGTGACATTTTTTTAATCCCTAACTTCTAAATGATTAGGATTATGACCTATTCTTCCCATCAGTGGTTTATCAACTCACCTCATAAAGGCTACCGCGGTTTCGAAACTCTATAGTTTCATCTTCAGGCCATACAAAATGTTAAATCCCTCTGTCTACAGTCTGGAATGTAATAACGTATGAGTCGCGTGTGTAGCTTGGCCAAGCCAAATTTCATGATGAATATTTTAAATGTGTAATTGTGCTTAGTGTTTGTGTTTAGTGGTTGTGTTAGTGTAGTGTGCTTATGTTTTAATGTTTTGTTTGACTTTATGACGACCTCGACAGAGGGATTTACCTTTTTGTATGGCCTGAAGATGAAACTATAGAGTTTCAATACCGCGGTAGCCTTTATGAGGTGAGTTGATAGACCACTGACGGGAAGAATAGGTCATAATCCTAATCATTTGAATATGTGGTCCAGTGGCTATGTTACAATAATGAACTTCTAAACAGTTAGTATACAAAAATTACATCAAGAAAAAAGTGTTTAAAATTCAAAAACACCATAAAGTATTGGATTTCCATTACAAATTTAAAGTTAGCTGATATATTATAAAAATGGCTAATATTTTGAAAATCCAATCTTACATATTTTATAGTCAATAAGAAGTAAATGAAGTCCCCATTTAAAGTTTTCTGTATTCTTGCAGTTTCAGAGAGCACAGTGGTAGACCAAAATAAATGTAAACAAGCATGTATACAGTGTACCTGTATATAAATATACAGTATTTAAGCTCTGTTTTCTTTATTTTTAGTTTAAAGACTTCTTGCAACAGTACAACAGAATTTCAGAAACTTGTTTTCTTCGTTGTGTTAATAATTTGACAGAAAGGAGCCTTACTTTAGAAGAGGTAAAGTAAATAAAGTTAATAATTCTGTATATTAATATTATTATTATATAATTCACCAAAATAATCAGTATTCATATGATGAAAACAAGTAAAGGTGACATGTAGAAAGAAAAATAACTATCCAAACTTTAGGCCTTTTTCAGGAAATATAAACTAGCCAACAGATTAACAATTCTTATCATCATCTGCATATCCACCACATCATCTGCATGTCCTTGGATATAGCATTCCTTCGAAGAGTGATTAATCGTCTGCATTAGCCCAAGTGTGCACAATAGTTGGACGTTAAACACCAAAAAAAAAAAAAAAATCGAAGAGTGATGTAGCGTTCCAGGGGTGATTTCCATTAGGTTCCACTAAAGGGAGGACAAAATTCCCCTTCTTCTCCTAAGGCTTTAGCTACAACCCTACTCTCCTTCAGGATATCCCCCACCAGTTATACGCAAAACAAAACAATTTGGGGGATCCATGAATGTGGGTCTATGATTTGACATAGAGAGATCATTTGACACATACAACCTTTCCAGAATGGTGTTTATACAATTGTCTAGCCTACATTAAACAGGTTGATGTTTTTCCTTTTGTTAAAATTATACAGTAGAAGTCCATTAGTCCGGCATCCAATAGTCCGGAATGCCCGATAGTCCGGCATCGCTCCGGAAAATTTTACAAATATTGTTTTTCTCCAAAAGTGTCTTTAAAGCAAATAAAAACGCTCGAGAGCTATTCCGAAGTTTTTGGGGTAGTTCGGGACCATCCGGAAGCGCTCGGTATTGTTCGCAAACAATGCAGTGCCATCTGTCACAACGAAGTCAGGTGCAGTGCAGCTCTGTCATTCCATCACGAAGCGTCTTCGCCATTTTTTTGTGCTTGGTGTTTTGTGTCCTTCAGCGCATCGCAGTAAACGTAGCTTTTGAAACTGTTTATAAAAAGTGATTTTCGTTCTAACTATACAATGCCCATGTTTTCAAAACCTAAGCCTTCGAGTTCAAAAGGAGAGAAACGAAAACACGTAACACTGACTCTCAATCAGAAACTAGAAATCATCAAACGGCTAGAAAAAGGCGGGAATAGATATGTTTTAATGAATGAGTTTAATATTGGCTCATCGACTATTTATGACATTAAAAAACAAAAAGATGAACTAATGAAGTTTGCTTCTCAATCGTTAACAACTGAAAAATTGGCTTCTAGACAAACATTAAAAAAGCCAAAACTGGAACAGCTAGATAGTGTATTGTTCAAGTGGTTTAGTGCAGTACGTTCTGAAGGGAAGCCGGTAACAGGGCCAATGATTGTTGAAAAGGTAAAGAGATTCAGCCAAGATTTAGGACTTGCTGAAAGTGAATGTAATTTTTCTGATGGTTGGCTCAGAAACTTTAAATTTCGGCATGGAATTAGAAGACTTGATGTAACTGGAGAAACACTTTCAGCAAACCAAAACTCTGCTGAAAACTACAAAGACGAGTTTGAGAAAATCGTGGCTGATAATGATTTAACACCTGAACAGATTTACAATGCTGACGAAACAGGGCTATTGTGGCGATGTTTACCAACATCTACACTAGCTGGGGGAGAAGAAAAAGCAGCCAAGGGTTTTAAAAAAAACAAAAAGACAGATTAACCGTTTTGCTGTGTGCTAATGCTTCTGGAAACCACAGAGTGACCCCTTTTGTGATAGGTAAATCTGCAAAACCCAGAGCTTTTAAGAATGTTAAACACTTGCCTGTCCAATACAGTGCTCAATCAAATGCGTGGATGACTGCCGACCTCTTTAAAGACTGGTTTTTTCACCACTTTGTGCCTCAGGTCAAGGAATCCTTTAAAAGCCTTGGTGTACCAGAAGATACCAAAGCCATCCTTCTTTTGGACAATTGCAAAGCCCACCCTCCAGTAGACGAGTTAGTTTCTGGAAATATTGTGGCTACTCTGCTCCCACCTAACGTAACATCTTTGATCCAACCCATGGACCAAGGGGTTATTCAAAATTTTAAATGCTTCTATAGAAGGTCTTTTATTCAAGGCCTTTTAAATGCCGACTGTGACGTGACTGATTATCAAAAAAAGTTTACTGTAAAAGATGCCGTCTATGCTATTGCACTGTCTTGGAACCAGGTAAAAACAAAACACTCCAAAAATTCTGAGAAAACTTTGGCCAGCTGCAAACCCTGCTTCTGACCTAACTCTACAGACTGATGAGGAAGAAAAGGATCAAGACGCTCTGATCAAAGTTTTGGATGTCGTTAGAAGTGCTGACAATCCCATGAAAAACCTGTCTGAAGATGAGGTAGAGGAGTGGCTTCTAATCGACGAGAATGAGCCTGTTGAACAACAACTTACCGATGAGGACATTATCAACAGTGTAGTAAACCCTCAGCCTACTCCAAATCTTGAGGAAAGTGACTCGGATGCCGAAACGGAAGAAAAGGAAAAAACTAGCTGGGCAGAAGCTGCAGAATCATTAAACAAGTTTATCACTTTTGCTGAGGCTAGTACAAGCTACAGTGCTTCAGAAGTTATTGATTTGCATATAATTAGGAATAACTTTTACACTAAACGTAAAAATTCTATAAAACAAAAGGATTCTATAGAACGTGACGTTTTTAAATCTAAGTAAAATATGTTTTACATTACGTGTATATACATTATATTATATGTATACATTTACATTATATGTAAATTAAAATAAATTTAGTTGTATGCATTAGCATAGTGTATTAGTACTTTATTTATTAACCTATAATTACCACCTGATCGATCGGAATTTCGGACTGCCCGATAGTCCGGAATGCCCGATAGTCCGGCACCGAGCCGGTCCCGAACGTGCTGGATTATCGGACTTCTACTGTACTTAGATGCTATGATATACCATTGTTCCACCACTTTCTGAAAGTAAGCTTTCTGGCAGGAAGCTGTCAATGTCCTTGTGTGGGAAGTAAGCAGAGGTATCAGAGGAGCACTAACCTTCTGCTCCTTGATCCCACACATAATTCTGTATTGATTACTGCATAGTTCTTGGAACATGAAAAAGACAACAAAATACCGTAATATTGTTCCTAACAACTACACAAGTCTTAGGCCTAGTGGCCGATCTGTCATAAACCAACTCCTCCGCCTATAGCCAGTCCTGCTATCCTGTCTCTAAGGTTCTTGTACTAATGACATTGGCTTTTCCCCCTGCTCAAGCAGCCTCCATAAGACAGCATTTGCTACCTTAGTGATGAGAGTTGACTTCAACAACTCATCCTTGTTTGAAGTAGTAATCACTCTGAAGATAACTTTAAAGGGGCTCAGATGCACCTTGTAGTCCACCTCCTTTTCCTTCATTGCCTTTAGAGATTTCTCGTCGAACACCAGCACTAGATTCTTATCTAGTTCTACTGCATTATGATCAACAAACATTTTGAATTGTACTTACTTGTAAAGTTTGTCTTTTTAGACTTTTGTACATGTATATCGATTGTTTTCTCAAGATTTTTGTTGTTTTTGCTACTTCCTTTTCTTATTTTAGTTATTTTTTCAATTGTTTTTTTCAATGGTGCTTCTTATAATAATTTGAAACACTGTATTACCTTTTATTTAGGGATTGAAATATATAGTTTTAAATAACCTTGAATTAACAATTAAATTTTCTAAATATACCAACATATTTATCATAAATTGATAAGTGGTTGTTAATATTTATTTAAAAATTAGTGTATAGTTAAGCTTCATATGAAAGTATTTTAATAATTATTAAACTTGGTAAAGTCAACATAAATCACATCGAAGAATTTGGCATTTTTTGATTTCATTTACTGCAGGCTGAATTATATTTTAATTTAGACCTTTTGTTTATTACAAACTTTCTTTCTAAATAAATAAATTAAAGTTTTTGTTAAATATACAAAGTAAGTACCAGTATTTGTTTTACTTTCTCACAGTATGTATACGATCAATAGTTAATTTTGAAATAGTGTATGTGTTTGTTCCTGATTTTAATAAAATTTGGTAAAAACAAATCAGATTTTCTTACAAACTGCTTTAACAATTTTCAGCAGATTTAGCTTGAATTTAACCTTTAATTATGTAAAAAAATGAAATGCTATGTTCCAGGAGATATTGAAAAAAAAGTTAAATTTTCAGTGGGGGAAGCTGTAAAAGATCTAATTTCTCAAAACTGGCAAAACAGCTTTTATCCAATAAAATGAATACACGTAACTCAATTCATGATCCAAAATTAAATTTAAAATACTCTTCGAACGTAATCAAATTTTTTTTTAATTTCATGTTTTGTACACCTTCAAATATGTGGCCAAAATGTTATGATGTTTAGATTTTACTGATTGTTAATTTGGTTTTTATTAATAGCTTTTGAATCAGATTTTGAGGAGAATTATATTTTTGGTACTTATGGCTAATAATTTTGAGCCATTTTTATGTAATTATAAATTGTATATTAGTAAGTTTATGGGTGACCATTTATTTTATACAGAAATTATAGAAAATGTTCAGCATAAAAATAGTTTGGTGTAAACAATATTTTTATTTTTCAGGGACGTTGTATAGATTTATGTGCTATCAAATATGTTCGTCTTAACCACAAATTGATGACAGTGTACATAGAAGTTCAACCACAAATAGTGAATAAAAGAGTAGAAGAAATGAATAAACATCAAAATCCATCAAAAGTAATTCCTGTTGAACCTGAAACAGTAACTTCTACTTCAAAAGAAAGTGTAGTTACATCACAAAATTGATCTCTATTCTAGTAAAACTAAAAAAAAAACTGTAATATTTGATTTAGTTAAATTAATAAAATAATAATAATAATAATAAAACTGAAAAAAAATGTTTGTATGAAAATAACAAAAATGAGTAGTAGGAAACCCTCTATTTGTATAATGATCTTAATTGGAATACCAGCAAGTGGAAAGTCTTATTTTAGACAGTGTTTTAGTCATTGGTTTATAAATGGCAATAATACTTCAAGTTCTGCTTCGGTTTGTAATTTGATACTTAAAGACACATATACAGTTCCTGTTTGCTATGATAATTATATTGATAATAAATACATAAACGATGAGGATAGTGCCAAAGGGAAAAGTAAACGAAAAGAAATTTTCTGTAGTGTAGAAAATATATTAAATGGATTAAAAGAGAATGTTTTTCAAAGTGATGATCTGTTGAGAGGTGTTTTTAATAGGAATATTGCAGTTCAGTCTAATTCTGTTATGTTTATAATTGATGATAACATGTACTATCGAAGTATGAGATATGAATATTACAAGCTTGCCAAAAAATATAATACTGGATTTTGTCAATTTTTTTTTAAAGCAAAGTTACAAGATGCATTACATTACAACTCTCTAAGAAATGAAAATATTGTTTCTGAAGGTACTATAATAAGAATGTTTAGTAAGTTAGAACCACCAAATGTAAATAATAAATGGGAAAAATTATCTTTACAGATAAACTCATATACAGATTTTAACAATTTGCCTTTTTTGGAAACTGTGATTAATACTGTAGTTCAGTGTTTAAAAAATCCAGTAGAAGCCTACATTGTAGAAAATAAAAAAGATAAAGCTAAGGAAATCACAAACTCAAATCTGCTTCATCAAATAGATTTAATTTTAAGGCAGATAGTTGGGGAACGTATAAGAGAAGTGTACAGTGCAGTAGCAAATAGAGATAGTTTAACTGGTATTTCACAATTATATTGTAATAAAAGGAAAGTACTTTTACAAAAGATTAAGAAGAGAGAAATTGTTTTACCATTCTCAGATTCAATATTTCAAGAACATGTTAAAGATGACATTGAGTTATGTAAAACATTTTTATCGCAGATATTTTAGATTTTTAAGTATCTTCATTAGGTGCCTATATTAATGTAGTTATTTTTTTTGTAAAATAAATGAAAACGACAACAATATTAATTTCACTTTGTATATGACCTAAAATATAAATAGTTCTTTTTTATCAAACCAGTATTTTAATTTAAAGTCAAAATCTGAAAAAAAGTGTTCAATTCCAAGCGAATACTTCGACTTCATAGCTCAGCAATAATTTCGTTTAACACTTCATTTAATTAATGAACAACTGGAGAAATTAATTAATAATACTTCATATCCAATTTGAAAGTACTGTTTTTATAAAATATATTTCACATTAAAAATCAACAATTTTCTAATAGATATGTAAAAATTAGGCCTACAAACTAATAAATATATATATGCTGGGCGGCCACCAAATGTACAACATAGCTGCGTCAGCTGAGCAGAATTTAAATAAACAGCATCTGGAAGCGGAGTTCAGTCTGTTTAAAGAATGTGTTTGTATCTTTTAAATCTAAATATTTAAGCCTACTGTAACAGCTTCTGGGAACTACTGTATTTAAAAACCTAAGGTAACGAGAAATGATAAGTTTAGAGGCAAGGGAAGTGGAGTCAGCTTTAAAACCTAACCTAGAGAGAGAGAGTTAAAGGTTCGAGGCGCCCAGCAAGACCAGTTAGCACCATTACACTTTCAGTTGACACACTTACATTAAAAACAGTCTAGTCTGCTCTGCTCCACATTTAGTGGCCACCCAGCCTTATAATGGGATGGTGTTCATTCATTTAATATTAATGGCTACAACAGAACTGTAATGACACTTTAAACCTTTGTTATTTTGTATTTTTAATAACTGTTTTTGTATTTTATGTTTTTTAATAGATATTAATGCAAACATTTTCCTTGTTTAATGGCTCATTATTTTTAATGAATAATTAATTTAATGAACATTGTGCAAATGGACTTGAGATACCAAGAGTTGAAGGTTTCTTGAACAATAGTGATGTTAACAAAGATGAAATTTCAGAATAAACAGTATATATGAAATTGAAGGCTTCACTATGTGGGAATCAAACATTAAAAAAATATATAGTTTATACAAATATGTCTTAATTCACTTTTGGCATCAACTATGAAAATTCAATCTAGTTTAATAGCAAATTTTAGTAAGGCTAATATGTAATGAATAGCTGTTATAGCTATTTGTTACAATAACTATTTGGGTGACAGTGGCATCACATTAATAAAGTAATAGTGTAGTATTTTTACTCTAGGTGACAGCATTTTCTAAAAGGGCATGTCTGTGAGGTTAGCCAAGGCCAGGCTGTGGCATCATAAGATTTGGCTGTTTGTCTTTAGCCCCATACCAAGATTAAAGAGTTTAGTAATCTCTTTATTTATAAATATATTCACACAACTCCTAACTGCTTCATTTCTGTCAAGATTGTTTTTAAAATATTCTGTATGCCGAATCTTGTTTTTTTGGGCAGTTTAAATCTTACATTTTGTTTTAAAAGTGGGGAGACACATACCTTGTCAAGATTAAACTTTATATCCAAATACAAAGTAAGACTGCATACCCAATACAACAGTCTCCTTAGTTAGGAATTTTAACTGTGTTTTTACTATTTAAAGACAATAACCTGTAAAGTAGATTATATTTAGTACTTACTGTTAAGGAGTTTTGTGGCCCCTGGTTCTGTGATCAAAGAACCTGTATATTTTGCAAGCCTCCCAAATTCTAGTTTAGTAGTCCGACACCCCCCATGAGTTTTAGCAGTCCGCACTGACTAGCTCATTCTGCTAAGCATCTTTTGCTGGCTCATCCAAACAAGAGGCGTGCTGGCTAGTCCCATAATCATACATTATGTAATGTACAGTTTCATCTCCATTCTTGTATAACCTAAAGGAAGGATGATTTCTCTGTGATACGTTCCTATCCTGTTCCTGTGTACCCTCAAACCACAGTGCCCTGTAATGAGCTCCATGATTTTCCTGAGCTGTCCTCTGTGTTCTCCATGTATCTGGTTTAAAAAAATGTTTACTATGGGAAAATATTTTCTGCTTGAGGAGACACCATCAAACTCTTGTTAGCTGATACAGAGAAATCCTTATTATCATCTCTGGTCCAATGAACTCGGTTGCAGATCCTAGTCCAGCCAGCATGTCTACCTCCTCATCACCCTCAACTTCTGTGTCCTGGAACACAGTGTTAACTAACCTGGTTTTCCAGAGACTTGGGGCTTTCATAACACTCCAGTTTAGACTTCATTGTTGGAATCGCAAGTGTTCTAATTGCTTCCTGACTATCAGTATGAATATGAAAGCCTGCTTCAAATTCTCCCAAACAGTCATTAACAGCCTTTACTGCGTGAAATACTATCCAAGGGTAACAATGTGTTTATGCCCTCACTCCTGGTCTCAAGTCATACACCTTACTTGCATTTGGGATTGTCTCCCTAAAGAGCTTAAGACCATCTGAATTTGGAATGATTCTTTTCCTTCCAACCAATGATTCTTTTCTAAAAGAACCAATGTAGTTTTCATGTGTCCTACTGGCAACACCGAACTTCTAACAGCAATAGGGATCTCTTTATGAGATCCACCACTTTATTATAATATCCCCCAGTATAAGCATCACTAAATCATCTCCAAAGAGAGATCTAGGAAGGAGTTCACCACCAATCTCCACAAAAGACAAGACAAATCTCTCTTGTGGTATGTAATAGAAACAATTCATACAGTGTAGCACTATTTCTCATTCAATTTTTATATATTTTAGTTAGTACTGTAGCAAGTGCAGTGATTATAATGATAATACAGTTAATGTAGGTAGTGTGTATACACATTTCAGTTAATGTAGTTGTGTTTACATATTTTTTTAAACTCAGCTTGAAAATGTCTAGTGTTCAAAAGAGAAGTAAATTAAATTTTAGAGAGAATTGTTTTTTTAAAAATTCGATAGATTAAATTTAAATAACTGAAATTTTATTTAATTTTTATCCATGATATCAATCCGGCCATTACCATGGTTGATTGAGTAGTCTGTAAATTTTAATAACATTCTTGGTAGGCTAACTTTTATGTACAATGTTTTGTTTGTTTATATATAATGTGTACTATTTCTAATTGTAACTAGAGTAATAACAGTATGTAAAACAATTCATCTTATATATATTTTATAAATAAAGCCTATAGGCATACTTATGTTTTGTGAATCAGATTTGCTGAACGTTATGCTAGCCCATTCCAACGACCCTAGTACGCATTAGTTTTTAATCTGCCACTTATTACATTAAATTCATGCATTTATTGATGTGATCAAAGTAACTGGTTTCTACTGTATACATATTTTAGCGGCTCCTCAAAAAGTGATCTGAAGTTCAGGATCAGCACTTATTTCAAGGTCTTGGGATCTCGAAATACAAATGTTTTCTTGGTTCATATATTGTAAATGCACTAAAAATGAAGATGTCATCAAAAGAATTCATTGTTTCTTGAACATTTCCAGCTTTCTCTTAATATCACCTGCTTGTTGATTAAATGGATTTAATTGATGAAAAGCATTTTTAATAATGGTGGATATATATTCCATAATGCCAAAGGTTGAGATCGTAAATTTCACACCATCTTCTATATTGCTTAGTATTCTTCAGAAACTTTTTACAGTCTATGGAAATATCCATTAATGGATCAGGTTTTACTTCTTATAACTTCAGAAACATTAAATGATTTAAGTGGTATTAGACAAAAGCTGTTTACTCCTCATAATCCAACAACAAAAGAGTAAGCCAAGAAATGATACAGATGTGATAAATAGCTTTATGAAATTTTGAAAAGATGGTGTTAGCAATTAAAATTATAATTTCAATTAATAGTTTGAAAGACTGTAAAGAGCATAGCCAGAGTAAACACTATTAACAAAGACTCACCAAATTTATGAAATTGCTGACATTCTGTCTGTTCATATAAATAATGAGGCATGTAGAACAGCAGTTTTAATAAAAATCTTGGGGAAAAGTAGGGGCTAGGGCAGTCTAAAGATTCAGACTAAAAGAGTGCCAGTGAAGAATTTCCACATGACTTAATGAGGGGCAGAGGCAGTGACTATTTTTGTGTAGACACTCCCTTTTCAATATCTTGGGTTAAAATCATTTTGAATACCAACATATTGATATTTTCAGTAAAATGTTCAAATACTTTATTTGAAAGTAGTGTTCAGTCTTTGGTTCTAGCTTAGTAAAGGAATCAAATCGTAAAAAGTATAATAGGTAAAAATCATCATAATGATTTTTAAGTATAATAGGTAAAAGATCATAATGAGAGTAAAAATTTGTAAGAAGCACAATCTAATAATTCATGGTTCACTAAACCACCAATGAGAAATTGACACTTTGGTCAATTGTGCTTTCTTTAACTACACTTTTTTTTTTTTTTTTTGAAAAAAAAAAAAAAAGTGTAGTTAAAGAAAGCACAATTGACCAAAGTGTCAATTTCTCATTGGTGGTTTAGTGAACCATGAATTATTAGATTGTGCTTCTTACAAATTTTTACTCTCATTATGATCTTTTACCTATTATACTTAAAATTCATGGTTCACTAAACCACCAATGAGAAATTGACACTTTGGTCAATTGTGCTTTCTTTAACTATGGTGAATTAAAATTATGCAGTCTTTTACTTATATTATATATTATCTCAGTTAAATATTTGCAGTAAGCCTATCTTTGTATCTTGCCAAATAGCACATATTACCAAAAAAAATAAAATCAACATTAAATAAGTGAATGTTGTAGCAGTTTTTGTGGATTTAAAAAAAATGTGAAAATTAAAGTTGTTACATAAATTAAAAAAAATAAACGAGTTTAACAAGTGTTAAGAAACAAAATGTTTAACTGATATAAAAAATCACTTAACAACACTGGATAATGACAAAATGTAACAATCACACTACAAACTTATACATAGACTAAAACAGACCTCTTTCAGGGAGTAGTAAAACAATATTATTCAATACATAAATTGTTTAATAAATATACAAATAAAATCTAAGGAGTTCAGATAAAATCACCTGCATGTTTACAGATGACAATATATGAACCAAATAACAAAATAAAAATTAAGTTTCTTCAACTATATTTTCCAGTTCTCATATCTGTATTCTTGATATTCATGAAATATATTGTAAGCTACCTATACAGTTGAAGTACATACTCTACAACTGCAACAGTTGGGACAGCTCTTGATACTGAAACATATTTAAGGAAAAATATGTTAATAATTTGTTCAAACGTTTCAAGTAAGATATTAAAAATATAATGAATTAACTGTATTAAGTGGATCATTATAATAAAAATTATTACAACTTGGTTTCCAACTAATAACACAATTTTAGTTCTTTTAAGATTTTTTAATGAACATTTTTTTGTTAACTCCCTAAAACAAAACACCCTGAACTAAAATAGATATGCTTAACTTAGGATACTTTAATGAACCTTATTCTAAAATCTAAATAATGTACACTTACTTCTTGTTCTTTTTCCAACTGTTCTGATAATAGATTGTCCAGTATGTCTTGGAAGCGTTGACGTAAAGCATGGTTCTCAATATTTGCAATTTCTAACTCCTGTTGATGTTTCCGTACTCTCAGTTCTGTTAACTGTCGCTGAAGTGTATCCATACGAGACCGAATTTCACCTGAAAAAACATCTTTTTTTAAAATACCAATAAGATCATCATAATTCACAAATCTTTACTTTTAAATTAAGGTTGCACTCTAAATGTAACAATCATTAATTAAAATTACAACAATACAAATATAATATTGATATTATAAAACAATTTTAGCCTTAAGAATAATCATATTGATTTAATGGACTACGCAAGTTGTGTAAATACTACTTCTACAACTGGTTAGTAAGATAGTTATTAAGAATTTCCAATGTAACTAAAGAAATTATTTCTGTAATTAGAGATCCAAAAAAACCTGGAGAGTTGAAATTTGGTATGCATATTTATCTTAGGATTTGAAAGTGCACAGTGAAAGGTTCTTCCAAAACCTACCCAAAGAGTTTATTTTGGGTATTTTTTAAAATTTCAGTTGCAGGAATTATAATTTTGTGTAATCACTCTTGGGTCCTAAGTAACTGCAAACAAATTATTTCAAAAATTTCAAAACTTAGTTTAAAACAAGAGTTAAAGTGTTTAAACACAAAACTAAATGCAAAGATTCTATAACTATTGATTTGAGGATACCTTCACTTTATTATATTAGTGTTTTCTAAGAAAAGATTTTCTATAGGTGTTTGTATTGCAAAAATATTTCTTTGATTGTCTTGTCTTAAAACTTAACATAAATACCCTAAAAAACAAAGAACAAAACATGTATTTTAGCACTTCCCAAAATTCAATCACTTAATCTAGTTATATTTATGTGCAACAATATGTTTAAAACAAAATGGTTAGTACTCAAAATGCCTGATTTATTTTAAAACAGGATATTTCCACAAGCTCTAGCAGCAAAATCGGTCAATCAACCAACTGCTATTATATGATTTCTTGTGAAATTTCAAATGTTTAGTTACAATAAACGCCACAGGTTCTGGAGGATTTTATCGGTTTTATCCCAACAACCAGACTGTTATTTTTCCAGAAAAATTACTATATTCTACAAATAACAATAACTTGCTTTTCAATAACAAAAATTTCTATCTCAAACATACCAAGTTACTGTACTTTACAATAAAATAGAAAACATTAAAAACATAGAAGTGTTTCAGTCAACTTCCAAATTAATCACCTGTAATTTTTATTACCTGAAAAATACCATAGTAAAGTACAGGTAGCAGCAGCTACTCAATATATAACAAACTGTAGAAATAGTTTGGGGATGGGAATATAATAAAATTGCTTACCTGTTTATAATAAAATTACTTTCAATTATTTATATTTGAAATTCACGTATGAAGCAATACTGGGCTACGAGGAAGGCACAGAACATTGAGAAGTGATTGATTTGGTGTACCCCAAAGTTGGGTGAAACAAATAAAGAGAGAGAAAATTACTTTCAAATAATTTTTAAAATCCAAAACAAGTTATTTTCTCGCCAACCACTTTGTTAAAAAACAAAATAAGCTTACCTGTTGATAATTGCTGAGAAGGAGAAGCATAATCATTGTCATGACCTGGGCTTTGCAATTCGGACTTAAACATCTCATAATCATAGCTTAAATTTTCTTCAGCAATAGCAGTTTCTCCTTCAATATCTTCTGGTTTAATTTCTCTGGGACTGAACATTTCTTTCGTAAACTGTGTAACTAAGTTAGACCCTTGTTGATTACGTTGATGACTCATTGATTGTCCACCCTGCAGTATAAAAATATGTTAATTATTATAACTACAGAGCTGTCAACTAAAATTGTTTGTATGTTATTTTACACAAACATAAATAAATTGCATTTCCTTTTCATTTTCATTGCCAATCAGTAAAAGTTAACTCATGAAAACATAAGACCTAAATTCTAGGAAATAACATATAACACAATACACACTAAGGAAGAAAATTTTCTGCACTGTTCTACACTGTTCTGCAAGATTTTCACATTTGCTGTTATATCATAGAAAATGTAAAAAACGATCATCTTATTATGTAACTTTCCTCTATTTTCTCAAATGTCTCCACCCCATCCTTGCAGCTTGCAGCAGACAGACCAATTACTTGGACTTTAGACTCTGATATTGAGCACACTTTTTATAATGGCAGCTGTACTTCTAGTCCGTTTATATTCAATGATGAAAATGTCTTATATATACATGTTTTCTATTATTTAACATAATTTTGTCATTGTAACTGCTACAAATCAACAAACATAGAGCCTGTTATTGGGTTTTTAACTTTAATTTGTTGGCTTACTAATATGCTGTACACCCTAAAGATATTTCCTTGAAAGTAAGAAATTACAAGAAACATTTTAAATTTGACTATGTTAAATGACGGAAAGAAAAGGTAAACCCTTTCTTCTACAAAACATTTCTTGAATATTTTTCAATTTCTCACCTTCAGAAATCAAGATTCCATTGTAACAGGTTTATCAGAAAATATTAACTTTTTATTTCACACTCTAATTTTATGAAATTAAACTAATTTATTAAAGCCAAAAACAGCTGAAGTAATTTTCACAAATGAAGTTGACATTTCTTAGTTACTAGATTAGAGCAATTTAATAGACCAGACAAATGTTTATGTAACACACATATTAATATTGTTAATGATATTTAACAATGACGGCATATTGTAATATTTTAACCCTGAATATTCTATCATATAGTTTACTCACATGCAATGAATTAGAATCTGAAAGGTGGCTGTCTTCACCTGACAAACGACTATTGTCTTCCTCGCCTTCAAGTTCCATTATGTTTATATTTTGTTCTTCTTCTTCCGAATCACTTACAGCCTCACCAAAAATATCATGTTCAGCTAAACAAATTTAGCATATTATGTTAAATTATAATATTTCTTGTTGACTGTTATTTGCTAAATATATATAGTTTTATATTTAGCATTATTATAGGCATTATCATTGTTTATCACTATAATTATTGAAATTACTATTTTCTATTTCAACTGATCCATTTATCATGCTATCCTGCATCAATCTAATCTATCTAATTCATATTATATTTCTGAAAGTTTGTGTGTTTGTTTGTTATTCAATCACGCTTTAACCACTGGACCAATTAAGATGAAATTTGGTACGAAAATGGTTTAAGTATCAGAGATACATATAGGCCTATTCCTATTTTACAAAACGTCATTATACTACTTACCCAGCCCAAAATAATTATCAGTTTTTTGTTTTGTGGCATGTGTTAATTATAGTTATTTACTGGACCTGTAATTTAGGTACCTGAGATGAACATGATTCAATCCTATTTTAAGAATCTTAATCTGTGTTTTATTTATTGAAAATTATTGCTTTTAATGTAACATTTTCAATATTTTAGTTGAAATTTTTTTCAAAACTGACTTTAATTTGTTACTTTGTGTTGAATTTTCAATATTAAATGTAAAAAAATCCCTACACAGAGTGCCAATTGTAAGGTAGTATATAAATTTGTGTTATTACATTATATGAAAAAATGGTAAATATACAGTGTAGCATATCCTTATTCTTCGATATTTTTGTTACTAAAATGCTTTATTATGTGCCCAAAAACAAGAATCCAAAATATGAAAGCACGAGAAGTACGATAAAATTGAAAATAAAAGTGACCAACATAACCTCAAAATTGCTACCCGGCGAAAATCAGTAACGTGTTGTAAATCGGTAAAACAATAAAAATACGTCTAACACGGGTTTTGGGTGATAAGAAACCAATTTTTTAAAAGAATACTGCATAACCAAACTGACACGGTTGTTAGGCCTAACAAGGTGATGCGTGAAAAAACCTTTATATTTTTTTAAAAAATAGCCTACTATATATCCTGACACGGTTGTTGGGCCTATCACGATGATACGTGAAAAAACCTTTATATTTTTTTAAAGAATACTACATATCCTAACTGACACGGTTGTTAGGCCTAACACGGTGATGCGTGAAAAAACCTTTATATTTTTTTAAAGAATACTAGGCTACATATCCCAACTGACACGGTTGTTGGGCCTATCATGGTGTTGTGTGAAAAAAACCTTTATTTTTTTTTAGACTACAACATAACATAACTGACATGGTTGTTAGGCCTAACACGGTGATGCATGAAAAAACCTGTATATTGTTTTAAAGAATACTACATAACATAACTGACACGGATGTTGGGCCTATCACAGTGATGTGTAAAAAAAACCTTTATTTTTTTAAAGAATACTACATAACCTAATTGACACGGTTGTTAGGCCTAACACGGTGATGCGTGAAAAACCTTTATATTTTTTTAAAGAATACTACATAACCTAATTGACACAGTTTTTAGGCCTAACACAGTGATGCGTGAAAAACCTTTATTTTTGTAAAAAATACTACATCACCTAACTGACACGATTGTTAGGCCTAACACGGTGATGCGTGAAAAACCTTTATATTTTTTTAAAGAATAATACATATCCTAACTGACACGGTTGTTGGGCCTATCACGGTAATGTGTGAAAAAACCTTTTTTTTTTTAAAGAGTACTGACCTTAACTGACATGGTTGTTAGGTCTAACATGGTGATGCGTAAAAAATACTTTATATATTTTTTAAAGAATACTCCATAAGCTAACTAACATGGTTGTTAGGCCTAACACGGTGATCCATTAAAAAAACCTTTATTAATTTTTTTTTAAGAGTAAAAAAATAATATGCTAACTGACATGGTTCTTGGGCCTAATACGGTGATGCATGAAAAAAACCTTAATATTTTTTTTAAAGAGTACTCCATAACTTAACTATCACGGTTGTTTGGCCTAACACAGTGATGTGTGAAAAACCTTTATATTTTTTTAAAGAATACTACATATCCTAACATGGTTGTTGGGCCTATCACGAGGATGCGTGAAAAACCCTTTATATTTTTTTAAAGAATACTAGGCTACATATCCTAACTGACACAGTTGTTAGGCCTAACACGGTGATGCGTGAAAAAACCTTAAATTTTTTTAAAGAATACTAGGCTACATATTCTAACTGACAGGGTGGTGCGTAAAAAAAACCTTTGTATTTTTTTAAAGAATACCACATATCCTTACTGACATGGTTGTTGGGCCTATCATGGCGATGTGTGAAAAATCTTTATATTTTTTTTAAAGAATACTCCATAAGTTAACTAACATGGTTGTTAGGCCTAACATGGTGATGCATTAAAAAACCTTCATTTATTTTTTAAAAAAGAACTCCAGAACCTAACTGACACGGTTGTTGGGTCTAATACGGTGATGCAGGTAAAAAGCATTAATTTTTTTTGAAGAGTACTCCATAAGTTAACTAACACGGTGGTGTGTTAAAAAAACCTTTATTTTAAAAAAGAAATTCACCATAACCTAACACGATTGTTGGTCCTAACACGGTGATGCGTGATCTAAAGATGTATATTACCACCAATGTATATTACGATTGCGGGCAAAGCTGTGACGGGTAACAGGTAATCATATTATATTTCTGAAAGTTTGTTTTTGTTTATTTGTTTGTTATTCAATCACACTTTAACTACTGGACCAATTGAGATTAAATTTGGTATGAACACGGTTTAGGTACCTGAGATAAACACAATACTATTCCAGTTTAATTGTATAATAGTGACTTTTTAATAATACTGTATTTTATTAAAATATGACAGGACCCTGTTTTAGAGTATCGAGTAGCAAAAATGTATATTTCTTGGCCGAAAACCATAAATCGTATAATATTGTAAATAGAAATATATTAAAATGAAATGACCTATACTGATTTTGAAAATCGACTATAAATTTTATTGCTTACATTATAATTGCAGGCAAAGCCGCAACGGGTAACAGCTAGTTTGGAATAATTTTATGTTTACATTCAAAATGTAGTTTTTCTTGAAATATAAAAATGTAATCAGACAATTGCCAATTAAAAATTATAGTATAGGTAATAAATACAAATCAAAACATTTTGTTTGTACACTGTCATAGCATAAATATTTAAATTAATGTATGTAGACTATTGACTATAGCTTAAAGCCATGTATGTAGATATAAGTTAAAATACAACTGATTAGTGTATACAACGTTCCAATGCATAAACTTTAAGGTAGAATTTAGTACTAACCTAGGATGGACCAATACACTACCATCCTGTAATTGAAATATGTTTGTAATGTGTAATAATGAAGTCAAGTAAAAGATAGTTTAAATACCCAAAATTAGAAATGTTTCATCAAAGATGAAATAAACAAAACAGTTCACTACAAAATATTAAATTACCATGCATATAATTATCAACTAAACAAAAAATTTAAATAATTTATATTAACATTAGTTATAAAAATAGCAAAATATATTTAATACAGTCAAAGTTATGATTCACATAGTAGGCCTAGATCTAAGCCAAGCAAAGAGGAATAAAACATTTACATATGTTTATTATCTCTAAAATAATAAACGTAAAGGAGCAAAGTAAACTAAACCAAAATTATTATCCTAAATAATTACTGAAAATCATTAGGTGAAAAATATTCACTCAGTTTGGAAGAAATGTTAGTTGGAAAACATAAATGCAAACACTAACAGATCACAGTCAATCAGCAATGAGAGAGGACAGTAACATAAACCAGGTGAAATCCAGAGAGTAGAATGTAAACAAAAGGAGTATTGATATTTTCCTACAGTTTTTTTTTTTTTTTGTGTTTAATGTCCGACTATTATGCACACTTGGGCTAATGCAGACGATTTTTCCTACTGTTAATGGATGAGAAAGCAATTATTAAAGACAGAATGATTCAGTAATGTCCCAGACACAATAGAGACAAGATGGAGCCCGATGTTGAAGCAAATATTCTCAAAGTTACGAAGGAATAAAGTTAACCATCACAATCAATAGAAGATAAAGTTAATGAGTCAAAGAGACAAGAGATAGAGTCAATGAGACGTTTGTTAAGTGCTATTAAAGTAAAAACAAAATAAATGTGATAAATCTCAAATTAAAAAAAAAACATCATCAAGAATATTATGTCAATAACTTAGTGTACTTGAACTTAAAGACTGAAGGTAATAGCCCTATAAGTTGAAATACTTTAAAAGACTATTTTGTCACAATCAAAAAACATTCAAAACTAATCTTTCATATAATTTTAGTCATTTTTTAAAATATATATTAATTAATTGTGTTTCTGCCATTACTCTGGCAGCACGGTCACCTCAACCCAATAAATGAACATGTGTTATAATAAATACATTTAAGTGTAAATGCTATTTTTATTTCTTAAATTATTATAAACTAACAGAACATTTTTCTTTTAACATTTTCTTATTCTCATTTTTACACATATTTTTTTGATGAGAGGTGGGGACCCATCTATTTGTAAGTTAGATCAATTGACCATGTTCTGCAAGTTTGTGGTGATTTAAGGTTAAGGTTTAAGGTGATTTAAGTTTGTAATGTACAATGTTATTTATTTATTGATTTGTTGTTTTATTTTCAGGGACAATTTACAATCCTGTGTACTTTATTAAGTTGTTTTCTAAATAACTTTTTCTGTGTTATTTCTACATAGTTTTATTAATTGTTATGTAGTTCTTAAGGATTTGATATTTTAATTTTGTTTTACTTTAAAAAAATCTATTTATTTTATTTTATTTTCAATAATTTTATCATTAAATTATTTTGTTTTCCTTTCTATTTTAGGGCAATAATAATCTTGTAGGTTTTTCGTCACAAAAAAAAAAAAAATTAAATAAAATAAAATACTACATATATTTTAAGAAGACTCCATAAATACTGAAACGATTTGTAATTACAAAGAAAAACATTTTGCAGTTTTTTTTTATTATTATTAATATTTGTTTTTCTTATAACACATACAATGTTAGTACATAATGGCATTAAAAAAATTTTAGTACAGGTAATACACACACGCAGGCCCACACAAAATAAAAGAAACAAGAATTTGTATGTGTGTGTGTGTGTGTGTGTGTGTATACGCGCGCATGAGCGTATATGTATACATATTATTTACTTTAAATTCGAGATTTTTTTAAAATTTAGTACAGTATATATTTTATTATAATAAGTAATAATCACGTGCTTAAATATTAAAACTGAAGAAACAAATGTTGAAGTGTAGCAAATGTATGTCCATATACAGAAAGTAATATGTTTGTAAGATATTTAGATATTTTGCTTTAGGGTAATGTCTGATGGGGTAACTTCTGTTTTAGAAAAATGTTTGTTACATCACTATGTAGATAACCTAAACTAAACTAACTTAAACTAGCCAAATCTAAAGTAACCTAGCCTAGCCTAACCTAACCTATGTGTGTTTATAGTTCCTAACCTAAGAATGTGTGTAACAGTTCTTGCTCTACACATATGCTATGCTAAAAAAAATGTTTTATTTAGCCTAGGTATATTTATTTTAAATAGCCTAAAACTATTTTATAGTAGTAACTATTTTACTATTCCTTCACCAAATGCATTTTTTGAAAAGTAAAAACTTTTTAATGGTTTAATGAAAGAACCTTTTTTGGTATATTTTATACATATAATAAAATTTGAAATTTATATATTCCCATTTAGCACTTTTTATTTGTAATGCAAACTCTTACTGGAGAAAAATTAAAAATTATATTAACATATTGGAATGTTCCATGAACCCTGAAAAAAAAAAAAAAAAAAAAAAAAAAAAAAAAAAAAAAAAAAAAAAATATATATATATATATATATATATATATATATATATATATATATATATATAGTGAACAGTTTATTTAAATGGGATACATTCTACAGATTTTGAATGAAAATGTGCACAAATGGTAAGAACATGGCTGCCAGATCTACGGCTTTCAAAGTTTATTTTTCTTCAAACAATGTTCCTTAAATAAATAAATTCCTATAAGTTTATAAGGGGTGGGGTATAGATAACTCATTGTGTATCCTTTTTTTTTTTTTTTTTTTTTTTTTTTTTTTTTTTTAACGTCCGACTATTGTGCACACTTGGGCTAATGCAGACGATGAGATGATTTATAGTGTATGAAAATGCCAAGCCCTGGCCGGGAATCGAACCCGGGTCCTCGGAGTGAAAGCTTAGTATGCTTTTTTTTTGTTTTTGGTGTTTAACGTCCACCTAGTATGTTATCAACTAGGCCACCGAGGTGGTTAATTTTTAATTTTATGCCTTGTTTGAATATGAAGAGTATAAGAAAATATAATTTAATTATATTGTGACATGTCCTTACCTACAGCTGATAGATCTTAAGTGGCAGCTGACAGACAAATCAGTTAAAATTAAATATTGCTAAATGCATTCCTTAGAAGCTGCAATGTCTCATATTTCAATCAAGTTATTACAGTGAAACTTCCCAACAACAGACTGCTTGGACTGTATAAAATGTCCTTTGTTGAGAAGTGTTCACTGTTGGGAGGAATACAGTTAAATTCTATTTATTATAGTCTCGCTGAATAATTATATATACACAAACTTTAAAATGGATATTTTGTGATAATATTGTAAATGTCTTTTTTTAAGACAACAATTCTACAAAAATAGTACTTTTTTTTAATAACACTAATTTTAAATAGAAAAACAATTTTTTGAGATAAATGAATTTTGTTTTTGCAAAACAATATAATTTCTCATAACCAACCTTGGCATAATGGACTGTGTGTCTGTCTTTTCAGCGATATGAGCCTGTTGATGACTACATATCGACAGTTCTGGGAAAGTGAGCAATTTCATTATATTGTAAGACAGTTTAAACAGTGTAATGTACAGAAGAGTAGTCTAAGTGAAAAAAATATCTTGATCAACTCCATGCATATATAATGGCTAACAATCGGACTTAAACCATCAGCCCTGTGATGACTTATCCATCTATAACAAGTTATCAAAGTGCGCTAAGACAGATTGCTAAAAAATATCTCTGACTTGGTTTCAAAAAATGGACTAGTCAGGCAGGTGGGAAAGACTTAACAAGAAGCCATGGTTGAAAGTGGCTTTTCAGTAAATGAAATTATCAAAATAAAGAATAGTGTTTAAGTAAATAACTTTTATAAGTTTAACTGATGCAAACTAAAGTAAATTGTATATTGTGAAAACATATTCATTTCATAATCATAATGTTAGTTAAAGTTTTATTCAAAATTAAAACTCACCAACATCAACACTGTGCTGGTTGCTTAGAGAGGTGTCCATATTTTGAGAGACCCCTTGTGCCAAAGGCTCTTCTTTAATTCCTATACCACCGAGTCCTGCTTTCTTTTCATCTTCTTCATTTATAACCTCCCATTTTACATTTACAGCATCATTATCTCCTCGTAGTAACCTTTTAACCTATACAATATAATAATATTTGAATTAAAACTTTTACGTTTTCATACATACTTATAATAACAGAACCACAAAAATATATCAACAAAGTTCCATATAAGAAAATGTCAAAGAGGTTTTGTAAGCATGAATTTTTGTTACATAATGACATACTTGCAGCTGTGCACTGTACTGATATATCCCTATGTTGGATGTAGTAATCAGAACTACACTACATAATACACAGTCACCTAGCTTCACCTCACAACACATAACTTCCCAATGAAATACTGGTTTATTGCATTGTTTTAAATCTTTTTATTTCTAAATACTATATAATACTGTTTAATTTTTCTTATGATGTTAAATATATATTATTCTTCAAACATAAAATATTTTTAAAATATACAAGTGCAATACTTCTACATTAGTTATGTATATATATATATATGCCACCGAGTTGGACATCAAGTCTTATGAAGTCACTAATTTGGGCAGAAATTCTTATAACATAAAGTCACCAAATGGACGTCAATTCTTATAACAAAAGCCACCTAGTTGCGTATTATTTTCTTATAATTAAACAGCTACCACTTTGGGCACAATTTTTATAATAAAAATGTAATTAATGCAGAAATTCTTTACAGAAAAGTATGGAAATATTTGAAGGTTTTATTAATAAAATATTCAATATCCTATAAACAATTATTTAATTACAAATTGGTTCTGAAATCAAGTAATTGTTATATCAATGCAAAGAATAAATTATCTTAGGGTGGTTCTTTGATGCTGCAAATTTCAATATTTGTGTCAGTTAATACTTAATAACTACATTTTATATCGAAGTATTACATTTTTAAAACTGTTACTTTATGATGGAATATACATGTCATGAATTCAATTAAACATTTTCTATCATGTGAGGAATTGGGGGGAAGGGAGAGGGAGGGGAGAGGGAGAGGGAAGGAGGGAGAACAATAGGTGTCCTTACTTTAACCAATTAGGTCTTACTTCCACCAAGAGTTGGAACTTGGTCAGAAAGTTGTTTACTTCTGACCAGTACAAATCCATGATTCTGTACTGCATTTGCCAGCTATTTTGTCTGTAATTTTATTTATGACTTGTAGTTTTGCTGATCACATACAGTATTACTGACCATTCAGGTTATCAGTTTTGTGGTTGTTCCTTATTTTTAGTTTCAGTATTTTTAATTCAGGCCTCTAAACTTATGTTCTAGTTTTTAAATTTTATGTTTTAAGTTAAGCATTTGAGAACAAGAGTCCAACCACACTTTCAAAACATTGTGTAGTTCTATTTACACAAATAATGACAAATGCCAAATAAAAAGATATAATAATAATAATCGAACTGTCCTTATGCTGTTTAAGATATTTAACTAGAATAGTGTACAGGCAATTAATACTCTGTCAAACATGACTCACATTATTTTATAACTATAGATTTTGTATAAAATAAAACTTTAGATTTTCATACAACAAAATTACAAACCTCCTTTTCTATTTCAGGAGCTTCTACATATTTCTTCTTTAATGTCTTGCGAAATCTTCTTCTTCGTACATTTTTCATAGGTGGTGTGATTCCATGAGGCCATAGAAACTTTTTATCAACTTTATTAGGATCTTTCTTTTTTTGTTTTAATGGAGATTCATCGTCTGTAGTAGTGTGATCATCTTCTTCTTTGCAGATCATTATCTATAAAATGCCAACAGAATAACTAATTTTGATTAAACAATAGTTTGTATATATATTTTTATAATAAACTCTATAGTGTAACATTTTCAGAAATGTTTTCGACTAAACTGTTGATTGGAAAGGTTGGTTAATTACAAATATAAATAATAGCTTATCAAATGCAGCACAAGTTGAACAACCAATGGACAACTCTGATTTTAAGGACTAAGTAATTCTTTTTCATCTAATTCAAGTCATACAGATTATATCACAATGATTTTCATATATATTTGATAAAATGTGATTGATTTTAATATCACATTAAAGTTTCAGATCAAACATTTAGTTTACAAATAGAAAATATATCCTCAAATCATGTTAAACTTAACGACAAATCATACGCAATACAGAAAGGATGTTTTTTTTTTCAGTGAAAAACCATTAAGGTTATCATTAAGGAAAATCCCCCACACATATATAACTGATAACTAAATTAATATAAAAACTTAGCAGTATTAAGACACATTAAAAGAACCAAACCAACTTCTGTCTACAAGTAGGCTAGGGCAGAGCACATTGCTTGAACATGAATGATTTACCATTGTACATTGTACATCAATACAAATGCATAAAAAATAGATCTTAGTGTGTGTTGTGTTATAATCATCTAAGATAAAAATTATAAGAAGAACTTTGGAAAATGAGTAGTAACCAAGTGTCTAATCTGACGATGTTACTTTCCCATTACTATTTTTATATTAGGATGCATGTTTCATCAGCATTTTAAAAATTTGTTTATTCATGTATCGAATTCCTCACATATAAACATAAAAATAAAAACAGGCTTCTGTCAATATATTTTACACAACTATAGAGAAATATACATGTTTATTAAAACAACAAAATGAAGTCTGTTTATTAACAAAATGAAAAACTACACCTGCCTCAAAATTCAATGAAATTAAAAGTAAGGTAAGATGTTTTTTAAAAAAAAATTTCAGTTTATAAAGGAAGAATTCTTGTTTTGGGGTTACCACTGAAGAATGTGTCAGAAAATGACAACTAACAATAAAGTTGTTCGCTTTGAACAATCAAATTTTTCTGCTGTGATATCAAATTAATTTTGTTATTTTATACGTTAAAACTTAATTTCTACTTCATCCTTTTAAAAAATAAATAGTATAAAACTTCATTTTTTAATTTATTTTCAATTGCAACATAAATAATTTCACTAGTAAGCAATTAATAGTTTGGGGGGGGGGGTAAATATGATTAAAATCTACTCTTGGCTTGGGTACTTCATATTCCTTATAAATTTTCTTTGGCTAAATGCATTTTGTACATTTAATGAAGAAGTAACAGTCACTAATTAATGCAGTTTTATTTGTGTACTAGCCGCCTTGGTGGCCTACTTGATAGCGTACTAGGCTTTCACCCCAAGGACCCGGGTTCGATTCCCGGCCACGGCTTGGCATTTTCACATACTATAAATCATTGCATTGTCTGCATTAGCCCAAGTGTGCACAATAATCGGACATTAAAAAAAAAAAATTATTTGTGTACTTCTTTAACATATTAAAATAAAAAATTAAATTTATTTTTAAAAAATTAAATAGTTTGCACAACTTGATCAAATTTGTAAATTAGCAACAATTAATAATAAAACACAGAAAAATTAAAATTATAAATAAAGTACAAAAAATATTTTAATTTACATTTAAGTACATTATGTACATTTAAAAAACAAAGTTTAATCATAAGATCATTTTAAGTGATTAAGATACAGAATACGGTTTTTTTAAACTTTTGGAAATAAATGCTAATAGATCTGTTAGTTATTTGATTAATACTTCTCTATTATATGTTATTTACCTGACACAAATCAGCTGTTTTGTAAAAGCTCTTGTTGTCTATGGTTTTCAAAGTTTCTATAATAGTAGGAAGATCTACCACCTATAAAACAAAATAAACAATTACACTTTAATTAGTAATAATCTATTTCAAATAAGTTTAATTGTTTACTAATCATGTTTTCAAACTAAAACAATTAGACGAAGAAGTTTAATAAAAGAAGTTTCATTGTTAATTGTGACTGTAGGGAATAAAATAAGTCTACAATCCTATATCATATTATGAGATGCTAAAGAATGCAAATGAAAGCAAAAATAAGTGTTTAATATCAGTGTTGTATTGCTTCATAGTCAATAGAGAAACACAAAATCTCATGAGGTCTTTTACTAAATCAAAAACAATCTTATATTATTTCGTTTATTTCTCTTCCATCAGGTGATGCTCTGTGAATCGAGTCTGTACATTGTTTCTCATACTACATTTCTTATGGAACTGTTAGGATGGGAAACATGTTAAGACTCAAGAGAGGACTTACGTGCCTCTATGTGGTGTAGGGTAGTCACAAATTGATGCTGGCCTATAAAAAAGAGCTGCAAAAATACGGCTGAAGTGTAAGACACATCCCTATCTTGTAATAAATCTTGAGGAATCACAGCAGAATGTGGGATGGCTATGCAGATCCATTCAACCTATAATAGATGTTTCACTCCACAGAAGGATGAGCATACTTAAAGTTAATCTACATCAGAATAAGGCGGATCCTGCAATTTTATGGTGTTTGCTTGAACAGGGAAAAATTGACACTCTAGTACAAGAAACTTGGGTGATGGGAGGCAGAATAGCAGGACTGGATGCAAATGGAGGTAAGTTGGTTTACGAAAGGTCAGCCACCAGGCCTAGGACATGCACAGTTGTAAGGAATAATACTGAGATACTAATGTTGTCTTGCTTTATCGTAACATCTAAATTTTACATATTTAATAAAGGTAACATACCAACCTTTGTAATGAAGGCAAGAATTGAGGTTTTAGATCTTACTCTGGGGACCAATGGCACGTTTACCATTTTTGAAGAGTGGTATGTGTCTAAATAGTCATCTTTGTCGGATCATAGGTACATAGTCATGGATCTCGGAGTAGCAGACAGATCAATAAATACATGTCGAAATCAGGAATACCAGGTGGCGTGGCCTATGAAGAGAAAGTTAAGGCTGACCTTCAGGATTTTGGGAGACTGATAGGCAATTCACACGAATTAGAGTACATAGCTGGTAGATTGATGGAGACAGTATGAACTCTTTTCATGAGAATTGCCCTGTTATGAGGCAGGAGACTGGAGGTAACGTGATTTGGTGCATTCAGTTACTTTATGAGCAAAGAGGGCAGGTTAGGAGGCTGTTTAATGCAGCCAAACATTACAGTAAGTGGAAGGCCTACAGGTGAACCCTGACCGATTATAATAATGCTTTAAAAAGAGTGAGACGGGATACATAGAGGAAGTTCTATGAAAAGGTTGACTGCACTCCTCAGGGAGTATGACTTCACAAGGTCCTAGTCTCAGACCCTTTGAACCTTATAGGAACCCTTGTAAATCCTAATGTTTACCTATCTAGTCCTCTCTCTCTCTCTCTCTCTCTCTCTCTCTCTATATATATATATATATATATACGCGCACACACACACACACAGATAACAGTACATTCTTTTCCTTTTCACAATTTTTAGTAGCCTGAAGATTTGATAAGGTTATTGAAACAAAACACAATAAATTACTTACCTTTGCATGAAGTAACCAATGATCAACTTTAACTTCTCCATAACGTATGTCATTTTCAAGTTTTATGGACATCCTGTCTTTCAGACTTGTAACACCACTTCTAAGAGCCTCTCGTAACACCTTTGCTGGTTCCTTAAAACATTAATTTATTTTTATAAAATACAATTAATAAAATTCATTTTTTTATTTTTATTAGTAAAAATCTGTTGTTAGTTAGCAAAATTCAATAACATATTACAAAACGAAAACACTTTCTGGTTAATAAACAATCAGCCTACCGATTATTAAATCAATGTTATTTACATTATTTATTCAAATTTTATTTACATAATGTAAAGTGAAATTTTACAATAATATTTATAGTTAGGCTATTGTAGAATTTGTTATTATGTTAATAGTCTACACTGACAGAACTAACTAATCAAAAAACATGTTTTAGTAAATTATTATTTTAACAAAAGTCATTCAACATTAAAAACAATAATACAGAACAAGGTTACCTAAGGCTAACATTTGATAAAAATGACGAAGGTGACCATTACTTAACATAAGTTTTAACACATTTTTCTCTTTATACTTACAAGTTATTTTTCTTATTTTATTTACTATAGATCCTACTTTATAAGCTTCAATACCAATATTTGAATTGTTTTCCTATTGCGGCCTAGTATTTGTTTGTACGATAAAATGGAAAATGAATTTTTTTGCACTTTCACAAAATGAAGCAATTTTATAAAAACAATCTTTTTTTTATTAGATATAAAAAAAACTGTTCTGCATGGAGCAGTAGGGTCTATGCCCTCTAACACTAAATTTTTATAACAAGTTACATTTTAAGCAATTTTTATTGGAACTGTATTATGACGTGCTGTTTACTTTGTACAGAGCTTTATTATGCTAGATTACTACGCCAAGGTCACCCACTGAGGTATTGCTAATATGCATTATCATATTACAGTAAGTCATTATGTTCCTAGTTTTTACCTTGCTAGTTCTTGTAGTGAGAACTTCACTAAAGCTTAGCAGCCATTATTTGTGAACTTTGTGATTTACCTCTTTTTGTCAGTTTCGGTTGAGATTGGGTTGTGTTATCAATTTTCTTATAAATCAAAGCATTTTTAAAGATTTGTATTTGTGTTCAAATTACCGCAATAATTATAAAATGAATAATGAAACATAGTTTCAATGCAACCAGCTTACTTATGTAATATCAGAGTTAGTTTTTCATGCCCCACCACATTAGTTAGATTCTTTATGCACAACTGTGTTAGTTAGGTTCTTAGTTGTTTTTTTTTTTAATTCTATTGTTTCATTATTAGTAACAAACACTTAATTAACAATCGTTTATATGATAAAAAACATTTTACCTACTTTCACACAGTTGTTATTTTGAGGTTATGTTTGACATTTTTATTTTCTATTTTTTACTAACTTCCCATTATTTCTGCACTTTTATATTCTGAATTATTAAAACTGGGAATATATAAAGTGTTTTGGCGCAAAAATACCAAAATTGATAAATGTAAGTGAAAGTAATTTTACCTTTTAATACTAGGCCTAAAACATTTCTTGATCAGTAAGTATCTTAGTTTTAACAAAAAAACTCGAAAAATGTTACCAGCACCATAATGACACTCATCCTAGCATAGACGAATGTGATAATAAAAGGTAGTATTGGTAACATTATATCGCGCGGTAGCAGTTTGTGGTTATGCATGTAATTTTTACTTTCGTTTTTTTTCAAACTTCCTTTTGTATTATTACTTCTTGGTATAAAATAAAGCATTTTGATGAAAAATTACGAAAATTGACAAATCACCCGAGCAATTTTATTTCATGAATTTATTTCAGCATGAATTTATTAAATTCATAATTTAATTCAGCAAATTTATTTTCATGAAGCGTTTTAGCGAAAAATGACAGAACTGGTTTAATGTCATAACCTAACCTAAAAGGTTAATAAATTAATGATCTTACCTCTGGTAGCCTCAAAATAAATTGACTTTCCAATTCAACTGGTGCTTCAGCCTCTCTTTTTACTTCTGTATTTCTATTCATAGTCTAACTTTCGAAAAATTTGTTGCAGTACTACGTTAATTCAATATTACTACCGTAAACATTAGCACTAGCACTGTCAGTGTTTCTATGTCTAATGATGGAATAATCGAATAAAAGTAATCGATTATCTGCATTTAATCGATTATTCTAAAATTATTCGATCATTTTGAACGATAGTTTTATAACTGTTAAATCCTGGCAAGACGAACTTTTCTCTGCGCGAATAATCGTCACACATTATGTACGACTGACTTTATGTTAGTATCGTTAATGATGGGATAATGGAATGAAGATTAACAGTTTATTCGATTATTTACATAACAGTATTCAAATGAGAATTAGTAATATAGTAGTAATATAAGTTCTAAATAAGCTTTTAATAGTATAACCCCCGTTTCAAATTTTCAGATTTAATTATGCTATTAAAGGTAAATTAATATTTATTTAAAAATAGGTATCTTATTTAATTTAAATTATTGTAGTGAAAAATACCCGTGTTACTTTTAAAGTACACACATAGGGATAGGTCGTACGCGTAGAAAACGGCCTGCTAGAATACCAGTGGGACAGGGAGAAAAACATGTTCGAGTGGGATATCGAGTGTCCACTCTTTCACTACAACTTCTTTCTTACTTCTGGCCTACATTATTACTGAGTAATGAGTTTCAGTGGATCATGTATCAACTACCAGCGTTTGCTCACTTGTCTGTTATTGACTGGATTTCTACTTATTTAAGCGAATTTCGAATTTATTAAAGAAAATGAAACAAACTTTTTGTTCAGGAAATAAATTTTTAACAAATAAATATTACATTAATATAAAATAATACTCGTATATGATAATAAATTATTTCTCCAACTAAATGTTGTTAACAAAATAATTACATAGAGGAGAGTTGAACTATTTAAAAAATTGCAGTAAAATTTTGTAAAAATCCATTTCTTCATAAGCGTTTGAATTATTACAAAAATATTTCTTCAGAAATGTGTGAATAGCTTCAGTTTTACATTAAAACTACAGAGGTGTAGTCAGTTTGTTTTTTTGTTTATCATGTTTTTACTTATAAGTAAGTCGCTACTGCTATAGTGACCATTTTAATTTTTAAAAATATTATTTTAAAAAATAAAATAATATAATTTAATTATAATAATAGTAATAATAATAATAATAATAATAATAATAATAATTATTATTATTATTTTATATTTAAATTCAAACTAAAATCTCTAAAATTTAAGGGTGTTAGCCTTTTAAAAGCCCTAAATTAAAAAAAAGTACAATTCATGTGATCAATTCAGTTTAAACACAAAAAGTGTTGATATGTTTGTTAACCATTATTTTTTTATTTATATTCAAATAAAAATTATAAAATTTACCGTTCTTTGTCCCTTAAGGCCCCCGAAACATGCAAAGTTTTTTATGTTCTAGTAACCATAGAAAAACTGCTCAATTGTACATACCACAGATTCCTTTCCAAAATCTATTAAATTGTACTGTTGTGCTCAGATAAAATTTATCAGTTTTATCTATAGCATCCACTACTTTCGTACTCTGAATATCTGAATTGTGAATTCAGCTAAACACTGTTGACAGTTAAGGCTATAAAGATACCGCTGTTGCGTAAAAACCCCGACAGTGATTACTTAAAGTGTGAGTTTAATTGTTTATCGAATTGTTCTTAGTTAAGGAATATTATTCAATTTGAAAATGGTTATTGTTTTGCCGAAAACGTTTTTCACGTTGTTTTAAGGTTTTGGAAAATTGTTCATGTAGGCTAGGTATAAACCATTATTCTGTTTTAATTAGGGACTAACCGAAAATTAATTAAAACTAAGAAATAAAAAAGTTTAAAGTTACTCTTTCAAGTTTAAAACTCTAATTTGTGTAGAATTCAGTATGTAGGATGTTACCAACTTTAAGATATTTAGGGCTTATCATTTATCACAATCTTATTTAATGTTGTGGTAATTATTCACTATTCCACCCTCCCAATACCTCCAACTTATGTCATAAGTTATTTAAATATGTCTTTTCTTTGAAGGGTCAGGAAAGCAAGTTGAACCTTGAAAAATAAATAACCTTAATAACCCTACTATTACGATTGTGTGGTACATGAAGTGGTATCAAAAGTTACTAATTTTTTACCAAAACACTTTATTTCATGCATTTAGTAATAGTAGAAAGTATGAAAGCAAGGAAAATACTGACAAAAAAAAAATTGAAAAATGTAGGAGATCGGCATGTATTGGTGTTGTTATTTAAAAGTGTTGTAAAGAAAGTAAATGTTAACATGTCAAAGGAATCTATCCAAGAAGATTAGAAGTGAATAGAAGAATATATGTCTAATTTTGTATATTAAATTAATTATATATACTGTAATTTGACTTGTTCTACAACATTGTTGAGATCCTTCGAAAATTTGTTATAAGTGAACCATTATCTGACCTCAAATTATAAATTTAAAATTCAAAATTATTATTGACTGATTTAAAATAAATATTGTTCATTTTTTATAAATAATTCCAGGACTTAAAAATCTTCAGAAATTATTCAAATATTGATAATTTTAATTATGCTAATCTCCTTCTGAGTGGATGATTATTCAGTTTTATTAATTATAATTTTAGGTTGTGTGCCATCAAAAGATCTTGAATAAGGGATATCAAGATCATCCCTCCTTTGAAATTAATTAATGAAAATACATTATTTATCAAATTATGTGTCATTTATGTTACATGTGCTCTACTGATACTTTTTTAGTTGTAAGATTCGAATTTGTATCTGTGTAAATACATTTGTTGTTGTTATTGTTATTTTTAGGCAAAATGCACATTGAGGCTATTTTCACCTCCCTAAATATAAGTGTGAGTGTGTCTGATGTGTTAAAGTCGTGTTAAGTATAAGTGTGTGTTAGACTCGGGTACCACTAGGGATGTCTAAATCCTCTCAATAGGTGCAGCTAGTCTGCACCCCCTGCAAGTAGTAAAAAAAAGCAGAGACTATTGAACTATTACAAGTTGGAACAATTTATAATTCAGAAGCTATGAGTAGGTTACTGAAAGCAGGTTACAAACACATGACCCAAAGCAATGGCTGACAACATTCCAGAATACTGACATCATGGCACAATCTAATGCAAATATATATTTTTGGAAATAATTATCTAACTGGTGTAGAATAACAAAATTATTTATAGCCAAAAACAAATATTTCAAGAATGAATGTAACATTATAAATACATCAAGTACCAACATTAAAAAATAGAAAAGGGATATGGTAAATTAAATGTACAATGTAGGCCATCTTGAATTCTGTTTTGCATTGTGTTAATAGATGGGCGGAGCCTGCACGCATACCATCGTCATATACGTAAAATTTGATGTGGTGCGAGTGAGAGTGAAAGAGAAAGAGAGAGGGAGAGGGGGAGAGTGAGTGAGTGAGTGAATGAGTGAGTGAGTGAGTGAATGAGTGAGTGAGTTAGTGAGTGAGTGAGTGAGAGAGAGAGTGTGAGTGAATAAATTGGCCTAACAACAAACAGGAATACAAGAAAAAAGGAAATTATTGTATCAAAAATCGAAAATTAACTAACAATCACTATTACTACTACAATTTTGTATTATTTATTTTGTATTACTATTTTGTATTATTACTACTGTTAGGCATGTTTATAACAGTGTTTTGGCACACTAAAAAAATGTGAAGACATGCTGAAATACTAAAAAATCATATTTACCAAAAATTAATAAAAAAAACTGTTATATTTGATAAGGCAAATATTTTAGCTATAATTAATACAGCTTTTGTGAAGGAAGAAAAATCATTGAAGATGTTTACATACTTAAATTTATGTCGAGTTTGTATGTTGGCTTGAATAATAAAAAATTTGTTGCTGCTTTAGTTATTGATCTGACAAAAAAGCTTTTGATACCATAAATCATGTTCTACTGTTAAAAAAAAAAAAAAAAATGGGAATTGTGGGATCTAAGGTTTAATGTATGATTGATTGGTTGTATAGTTATCTATTAAAAAGGTCTTAAGGTGTAAAGACAGTGAAATCTGCAGTTCTCCCATTATGGTCATTCATAAGCTATATTCCTCAAGGTTTATTTTTGGGACCAATAATGTTTTTCATTTATGCTAATGATTTATGTAATGCCATTTTTAATGATTCTTTAACAACATTTGCAGATGATACTGCTTTTTATGTTTCTCCTAGTTTGGACCAACTTTATAAAATATGCTGGAAGTTATAAATAAATTAAAATTTTGGCTTAAAAGAGCTCTTAGAAAAAAAAAAGAAATATAGTCACTTAGAGATTTTTATTTATTGTGTCTTTCACACTCTTTAATAATTGAGCTAGTTAAAAGAAGTATTTGGAAGTTGTTATACATACAAAATCAAATAGGAATATATTCAAATGTTAAAACAGTTTGGGTTAACAAGAAGAATATATCTGCTAAGGTGTCTATGAATGTTTTGTGTATTTTATACAATAGTGTATACAAAACACAGTAGTGTTTTGTATATTTTGCACTTGTTGAGTTGTTATTAAGTTGTAGGATTGAGAATCTTCAATTTCTGTTTTAAATCTTTTTCTTGTTTGTCATATAAAAAGTTTATGCTGTTATTTAGACAAACATTGTGTCTTCCTAACAATTTTTAAAACATTTAACATTTTGCTCTTGAGATATATGTTGTAGTCTATTCAAGTTTTAAACGCTTTTTATTATATTTTGGAAATCTTACTTCTATAAATAGAAATTATATTATAACCTTCGTCAAGGATGAGATGTGAAATTTTGTTATTCTACAAAAAAAGTGAGTTTAATAGACGATGTTTTGAATATATTGAACCCTCTTGAATGTCTTTTTACATCTGGCTTGTGCGACAAAGTGATAATGTATTCAATGTTATCACATTTGTTTTATATATGAAAAATAACCTTAAGTGTTTCATATGTAGTTGGCACTATGAATGAATGCTAATTATTGATGTTGACTGTTTAAATATAAGCATGAAATGTATTTATTTTATTTATCTCTAAATTAATAATGTTATTTTTTTTTACCTTTTTTAATTCCCACATGTGCTCATTAAATAACTGACAATGGTGACCCTGAAACAGTTTTTCCTACACGATACCTCAGGAAACACCATATAGAAATACTAATGTTCAGGTTAAGTGTACAAAAATTTTTTTTTATTAGTGGTCATAATTTATTAGGCTACTGAGGATGAGGGATCAGCATTAATTGTAATGAGTAAAGCAATGAGAGTAATTGTGGTTTGAACTAAGAATCTTTAAGTGTACAGTTAAGAGACACAGCAGATTGACCTTGTTGTGTGCAAAGAAACAAATTTTTAATCAGCTGTTAAATTAATATCAAAGATAGGAACTATGCAATCTTAAAGGTTGTTTCATTTTTTAAAAATATAATTAAAATATTCTGGTGGAGAAATATTCTTAAAGACTATATCATTTCTTACAAAGTACTTCTGTGCATTCTTGAAAAATAAGATAAACTGTGATTAAACGTTGAATGAAATAAAATATTTTCAGAACAGGGCATTTATAATGTATTTCCTATGAATAATACTTTTTATTTTTTCATCCATAAATCATTAAAAATGTTCAACATTCATAATTATTCGAAAATTGTACAGTTAGTGGTGTTGTATAAAGAAATCGCTTACGCAATTATTATATCATTTTTTTTTTTATTTTAAGGCGAAAAGCACATTAAGGTTATTATTGCCTCCCTAAATGTAAGTGTGAGTGTAAAGTGTTAAAGTCGCAAGTGTAGTGTTGTAAGTGTAAGTGTGTGTTAGACTCGGGTACTGCGAGGGATGTCTAAATCCTCTCAATAGGTGCAGCTAGTCTGCACCCCCAGCAAGGTATTATATCAGTATAGATCCACACAGTGAGCAATTTATATTTTAGTATTCCTATTTTAACTGTTATTTTATTTGTTTTTATGGCCACAAACTGCATTATAATTTAAAAAAATGGATTTATTTAATAATTTTTTGTGATTTTTATATCAGAACTAGACGTTTTTAAGAGAAATACTTAGCAAAATCGTAATTTAATCATAATTGTTATTATCATAATTTTGCCATAATTTAATTTGAAATAAGTATAGATATTTCTGTTTTGTATTGAAAATTATTACAAAAATTATTGCAAGATTGTCTACTTTTTAGGATTGAAATTAATGTTGAAACTGTTTTAAAAAATGAAATGTGTAGTCATAAAAATGATTATTTACCAAGAAGATAATTTAGCCTACTGTAATCAAAGTATGGGGTCTGGGACTCGCTTTATCTACAAAGTAGGTCTACAAACTCACATTTTTTGATAAGAAGGCAGTTACTAAACAAACATTCACAAGAAACATTCAAATAAGTGTAGGCATTTTAATTTATAACAATTAATGCAAGTACATTATAAGGTAATAATTATAGGTTTTTAATAAGCAACGGTTAATTAGAATTGTGACTAAATAGAAGTTAATATTTGTGGCTTTTCTAATAGTAAATTTAAGTACTAATTGAAAACATGAGTTAAATTTGTAAGCTATGCAAAACAAAGTGTTTTGATACTTCAACCATATCACAATGGTTTTCTTTAAGCACAGTTATGAGTTACGAAATTGCAAGGATTCAGTTTTCAACAACTTACAGGGATTCAGAATTAAACAAAAAATTATCTTTTTAAAAATATAAAATCCAAAATTGTCTATGAAATTAAAGCAGTTTGTTTTGGGGTGAACTCAAAATATATTTAAACATCTAATAATACTTTTTTAGAAAAATCAGCATAGGTGCATAGCCTAAAATGAATTTGGAATGTCTGGTATGGAGTTTCTTGATTCTAATGGAATTATTCGCTAATTTTATGACTGAAACCTAGCCCTTGTTGTGGAAAGTCTTTCCTGTCAAAATGATTTTTAATGGAAACAAATGAAAATTTGGGAAAACTTGCAATGGAAATATATAACAGGAACTGTAATGAGCAATCATTAAGCATGGAAGGGATTTCAATGACCATATGTTTATGCTGTAGCCTTACTGCTGGCGCATGGATGCTTACCAAGATGCTCACTGCTTGTCCATAGCTGCGCTGCTCATCATGGTCCTGCAGCTGTGCACATCGCCATCATTTGGGTGTTAGTAGGTGTGAAGTGAAGTACACAATACATATCAAGTGCAATAAAAGTGAAATAGTGTTTTTGTCATCATCTGATAGTGATTCAGATTCATTTGCGACTAGAATGTGGATTTCGACTTGAAAGAATTTTTTTTTTTTTTTTTTTTTTTGGAGTTTAACGTCCGACTATTGTGCACACTTGGGCTAATGCAGACGGTGGGGATGATTTATAGCGTATGAAAATGCCAAGCCCTCGCCGGGAATCGAACCCGGGTCCTCAGGGTGAAAGTCTAGTACGCTATCCACTAGACCACCGAGGCGGCTAGACTTGAAAGAAGAGAAGGTACAGTATATATACTTTGAACCAAGAATGCCTCCGTCATCATTACTCTCATAAATTCTGTCATTGGGTCAAAAATATCCAGATCACTTTCTCAGATATTTAAGGATATCCTAATCAACTATAAATTATATTTCAAAAATTGTTAAATCAGAAGTTATGAAGAAATTGAATTACAAGACCGAACATAGTAAATGTTTAAAGAGCAACTTGAAGAGCAAACATAGTAAATGTAAATACCTCCCGAAGAGCAACTTGTACTCATCTTGTATAGGCAATGTTTAGAAGGATACGTTTTAGAAGGATGTTTTAATACATGGATCTATTTTCCAGAGTATTTGGTTGTAATAAGAACTTAATTTTAACTGATTAAATTATGAGAATTACTGAGTTAGAGTGTCTGTTAAAATGGTTGTGTTTAATAGCTCAGTGAGTATTTGTAGGGAGCGCCCAGAAAAAAACCAATCATATAACAAATTTGAAGGTGCTAGGCAATGATCAAGGCTCGTAAATCAAACTAGTTTGTTATCATCACTGTGGTGTGGAGAGGATTGAGCAGCAAGGAACATGGTAATTATAAATGCACCAATTGAAAGCTGTGAGTTTATCATTGTCATTCATCCATGTGAGAAAGGTGGTTATGTGCCAGCAGCGAGTTTGCAGCATAAACACACCTGTTATATTCCTCATGCAAGAAGTAGAAAAATGTACAACATTTATACTGTTTACTATATCTTTCAGTTTTTTTATTTAAACAAAGTGTAAGTCATATATTTATAAAAAATCTTTATTATTGTATATAGGCATAATCCAAATGTTATATATTTGGCTAACTATATGTTGTACGAGGTTTGTCCAATAAATACGCGAACTGGTCGATTATGGTGGCCATTACGGAGAGTTAAGCCACGTCCACTGGCCTCACGTGTTGTCTGGGACCCAATGAGCCGTCAGTGCTTGGCAGAACGTTACGCTGTGCGGATCTTGCGAGTAGAGTTATTTTTAGTTTTGCATTATTTTTTTGTTAAATCGATATGGAAATTGACCAATTCACTGAACAACGAATTAACATCAAGTTTTTGGTAAAGCTTGGTAAAAATTACCAAGAAATTGCTGAAATGTTGAGAGTTGTTTATGGTGATAATGCTATGAAGAAAACAGCCATTTTCAAGTGGATTAAGCGCTTTAAAGTAGGTCGAGAAGACGCCACGGATGATGCAAGAATTGGACGACCTTCAACCTCTTGTGTGCATGAAAACATTGATCGTGTGCGGCGTCTTGTCCTTACTGATCGCCGAAAAACTGTCCGAATGATAGCTGAAGAACTAAATTTAGGAAAATCAACAGTGCACACAATCTTAACCGAGCATTTGGGCTTAAGAAAGGTTTGTGCGAAAATCGTGTCAAAACTGCTGACTCCGCATCAAAAGTTGAGAAGAGTCGAATGTGTTACTGACTGGAAAAATTCCATGGAAAATGATGTTGGATTCTTAAATAGGGTTATCACTGGTGATGAATGACTTTTTTCTATTCCCTAAATGCAAAAATGTGATGAGGGGACAGCATTAAGAAGATGTGGACACAATAAAACAAGAAACGACGAGGAGACTGAAAAGCCTGACTTCCGAGGACTTCCAAGGGTGCTTTGAAGAGTGGAAAAGAAGATGGGATAAGTGCATAGCAGTGAATGGAGAGTATTTTGAAGGGGACAAAATCAATGTAGATGAAATTTGTAAAATAAAGTTTTTATGACCTTAGTTCGCGTATTTATTGGACAAACCTCGTATGCTGTTAGGAATCAAATTATTAGTTTTAAAGATTCTAAATAGAATACAGCAAAAAAAAACAAACACTATTGACAAAAACACCGAAAAATTATAAAACATACTGCCTGTTTCATAAATAACAGGTATATGGAACAGCAGTTTAGATTACAGGAAGAAGTAGGTTGCGGTCAGTCGTTCCGGGGGGTGATAGGACCAGAGGATTGATAATCCTTAATATCAATAATTTTCTTATATTGAATTCTTATTATTAAAGAAAATTTATTTGTTTACTTATTTATATATTTATTTAATGAGATTCAAATAAGTATAGTACCAAATAACTTTAAATATTATAATACTGCATTTTTAAAAAAAACTTTCTTTAGCTTCCTTTTTTAATAATAAATTTATGTTATTTTCTTTATAAATCATTAGTTTCTGTTCATGTATTAAATTAATTCTATTGAGAAAGTGTTTGAGTGCTGTGGAATGTATTTGCTGGCAGATATGGTGGTAGGGCCTAACTGTGATTTCTATCTATAAACCAACAAGATATGATAAGGCAACAAACATTTCATGACCTTTTTAATTTACCTCTATTGTAAACACCATGTGTGTCACCTAATTATTACAGGTGATTTTTATATAAATTTGTTTAAAGAAAATACTTTAAAACATGATTTTTTGAATATTATTTATTCTTATCTACTGAATGTACATCTTAATGAGCAACAAAAAAGAATCATTGCTCTGAAACATGTATTAATAATATAATTAGCAGTTTTGATTGTAAAATTTATAAAGCCATTGTAAATGAATCTGGTTTTTCGGATTGCACAGTTCAGTTAGTCGTAATAAAAGTGTATCATAAAATAGAAAAGTGTAATAGGAAAATTTTTACTAGGTGATTTTTCAGTAAGGACAGTATCAATATGTCTGTAAAACTCTTGAGTCATGATAATTGGATTGATTTTTTTCCTATGTCAGATCATGGCAGTGTTGATGGAGAGTACAGAACATTCCTAAACATTCATGGATTATTTGAATTTGTTTAAAAAAAAATTAGTATAACATAGGAATAATATTAAAGCTAATAAGGGATGGATTACAACAAAGTTAAGGGTATCAAGTGCTAAAAAACTAGATTTACATACAGGTACTGGAATGTTGTAAAAATTAGACCCAAGGTAATGAATAAAGAAAAGAGAAAAGATAATAAGTGTTTCTGGGCATGTTTGCAAATCTCAGTGTGCTGTGTCGATAATCAATTTAATGATTTTCTTGTTAATCATCAAATAGATTAACAAAAGTCACAGTCATATTTTTACAGTTAAAGATTTAGAGTTGTCCACCAATCACATTGAAGCACTGGACTTTCTTATTAAACGACATGCCAGGTTGTGAAAAGTTCTGGCATTAATTCCTGTAACAGAAGATAGATTGTAAAAATTTTAACAGGACTTAGGATATCAAGAGCATGTGGTAGGGTGAATTTCCTTATCTTCTTTTGAAAACGTTGTGCAAATATCATTATTAAACCTTTGTGTATCTGATAAATATGTCTTTTCAAACAAGTCATTTTCCTAGTTTATTGAAATATAGCAATCATGCCTCTCTACCTAAGAGTGATGAAGAGTGATTCCTGTACATAAAGTTGTGGAAATGTACAAATGTGTTATTATTTCATTAATAGTGATTAGTTTTCTGTAAAAAATAAGCCAATTTCTTTATTACAGTTTCTAGATTTTTTGAAAGGGCAATTTGTAAGGGAATGATTGAACATCTAGATGGTAATCATGTATTAAACTCTAAACAATTTGGGTTTAGAAATGGCAGAAGTACATATGCTATACTTATATGATTTGATGGATTGAAGTTAGCCATTGGTGCTTCAATATTATATTCTTTCATATTGTATTTTGTATATTGTTTGTGAAGAATAAAGGAAACAAAATAATTGTATTTGTTTTTATGTATAATGTATGTTTAGTTTGTTTTCATAAAATACAAAACAAGTAGATTCAATACTCACAAATATTAAAGGCATTCCAGCAAGTTCCTACATAAGCTATATTTACAAAAGCAAATGTTCTGATTCATAATCAAAGCTATAGACTTGAAATTTGGAGGGAACCTTTGTTTCAGCGTTTATGTGTGCACTAAGAAAGAATTTTACAACATTTTGATTCTAACGCCATTAAACTACTTACACAGTTCAACTTTAATAATCAACATTCAGCCGACACTATAATAGCTACAGACTTGAAATTTTAAAGGTACCTTCTTACAACAATGTAGAGGTGTACTAAGAAAGGATTTTGCAAAAATTTGATTTTAACTCCATTAAAATACTTACCCAGTCCAATTTTAATGGTTAATGTACAGCTGAGACTATTATAGCTAGAGACGTTAAATTTTCAGGGTACCTTCTTACAACAATGTACATCATACAGTAAATTTAAAACGATGGTCCAACTAAAATACCAGTAATTTTATATAACTTAAAATTTTTTACTGCTCCAGTGTTAATCAGTAGTAATAATATTAGTGACATTTTCATTGTGTAGTTAGACTTACTTATGATTATGTGGGGTCTGAGGAGGTTATGTTTAAATTAAATTTAAATATTTGGGTATTTACTTTACGATTTTTGTACATGATATAGTCAATTTAAAATGACAGTTCAACTTATTAATACCAGAGATTTTGTATAAGTTAAAATTTTTTACTGCTCCAGTGTTAATCAGTATTAATAATATTAGTGACATTTCATTGTGTAATTAGATTTACTTTATTGTTAAAAAAAAGTGAAAAACATGTCCATAGAAGACATTAAAGGCAACGAAATGTTAATACTCCAAACTGTTAATTTATACCTAATCTTAAAAAACATAAACAATACTACTCTTTCCTTTGAAATAATTTATTCAGTGTCCTAAAATAAAAATATTAATGATATTTTAAAATGTTTTTTCACTTTTGAATGTTATAATTTTTATATTTTATTTTATAAATAAGACCAGAGTTAAGTATAGAATCCCCTACAAAAGTACTAATCATGTGCATCTCATTCCAGATTAGAAACCCCTTTGTTTAACTATGAATGATGATTATAGGAATGATAAGAACAACAGTTCTGTCTTCAGTTTTTGACATATGTTAAACTAAACGGACATGCAATATTGGTTTCATTAAAAATTCTTATTACTACATTATTTATAACTTGTAACTTATTTAAATGATTATTTAATATAATTACTATATTTATAATATTTTTTAGCAAACAGATATAATGAGCAAAGCCATGACGGGTACCTGCTAGTTTGTTTATAAGTGTGAAAAGTCATATTTTTAAATTCAGATACTTTTTAGTTGTAGCAACAGCCTACTGTTGGATAAAATAAGCCAAAAATAGACTGTTGACAAAATATTTTTTTTAGAGGCAGAATTTATATACATTTAAAAAACTAATATTAGTCTTAATTTTTATTAATTTCAGGATTTTTCTTCTTGAAAATGTCTCAGACAGTTGCACAGTCCCATAATAGCCCTAATGTTGATCACAACCTACACGACATGTTACGTGATGCCCCTGCAATGAATGATAGCCATAATGCAGTGCATTCAGGTACTGCTGCACCAACTACTCAGCGAGGATATTCACATCCAACATCATTACCTTTAACAAATACAAACTGTAAGTATAGTACCTAACTACAATTAAAACAAAATTGTATCTTTATGAAACAAAAAGATATAAATTACTAAACTTATTACATTCATCCAATATCATCTTACATTGATAGTTTGGTGTATTTCATACAATTTTACTGCTGATATTTTAGAGTGTTTTTTATTTTGAATTTTTTCCTTGCATAGAATCTGAGTAAAAGCAATATTTTAGTCCTCAGTGGGGAAATTTTTGAAATTCTTTTCAAAAATAAAAAAGTATAAATTCTTTTTAAAACAGACAAATCCAGATTTACTAAATAAATTTATGAAAATAAGCAGCTTTAAATTTATTAACAAGAAGAAGGTAGATGTGGGTTATTACAGTTGTACATTTTTTTTCAGGTTGAAAATAAACAATATACCAGTTGTTTAAGAATAATATAGGAACATAATAGGCTACTGTACTGAGAAAACAAAAATGATTGGCAAGAAATTTGAAAAAAATTGTTACCATTGTTCTACTGTGTTTATGCCTATGAGGTTCATTTTTAAAGTAAGCACAATTTGTGCATCGTGTCCACACAAGTTGTCACATGAAATCTTTTCAAGGTTAGCCACTCTTGGCAAGTCCTCAACTATTCTGTTAGTACGTTTTGTGCCTCTGCTTTTGTCGGTTGTTGTGTAATACAGGTTTGTTTGTCACCATGTTGATAATGAATCCTGCCGATTGTGAAGTGCAGTCTGTAATTTGATTTTTAAACACAAGAAATGTTCACCCTGCTGAAATTCACTGGTAATTTTGTTGAAGTTTATGGGTAGTGTATAATGAATGATGGCAGTGTGCACAATTGGTGCAGGCTTTTTAATGAACAAAGGATAATCGTTCATGATGAAGATCGATCTGAATGGCCTACTGTCACGAATGAAGAGTTGACACAAAAGGTTAATGAGGAAATTGATGAAGACAGACGCTTCTTGTGCTTCATCGGAAATTTTCTGAAGTTTCAAGATCAGTAATTTTTTAAATAGTTTTTGAGGAACTCCAATACAAAAAATTTGTTGAGATGGGTGCCAAAAATATCGACAGAGGAACACAAAAACAAAAAGCCTGTGACATATTCTTTGTCTTTTTCTCCAAAGCGCTATGAGAAGAATGGTGACGAGTTCTTGAAGAACATTGTCACTGGTGATGAAACGTGGATTGCTTACTACACTCCAGAAAATTAATGACAATCCAATGAATGGCATCGTTCAAATTCTCTAACATAACCACAAATATTCAAGCAAGGACCATCAAAATAGAAAATCATGGCCACAGTTTTTTGGAACCAGAAAGGTGTTCTGATGGACTTTCTGCTAAGAGCAACGACAATAAATGATGAGAAGTATTGTAATACCTTATTAAATCTTAGGCGCAGTATTCAAAATTGTTAGTAGGGACTGCTTTCAAGCTTCACTATAACACTTCACCTCACTTTGCAGCAAAGATGAAGACACAGCTGGTGATCTTTTGATGGGACTACTGGACCATCCAAAATACAGCCCTGATTTAGCATCATCAGACTTATCTTTTTCCAAAACTTAAAAAAAAAAAAATTCTTGGAGGGAAGTGCTAAAAGAAACTATTACTGAGTGATTAAATGGAGAAGTGACATAGTTCTGGAATATGGATAGGCATGTTAAAACCAATTGGTTAAATAAACGGTTTTCCAAATTTATTATTTGTTTCTTTTAACTGATTCAGGTAATTGGCCACCCATATGGTAAGAGCCTGGTAGATTGGTGTTTTACTGTATTACCTTCAAATTGTTGTATTACGTAATTTCATTAAAACCTGATTGTATTTTTTATTAATTTGTATATATTTATTACCATACAAAATTCATATCAATACTAATGACAATGTTGAAATTTATGTCTTAGCACCTTCAACGAATGTTACTACGCCTTCTAGTCCAAGTCAAAATGGTGATTCACAACTCTTGAAAGCCCCTCAATCGAAAATAGAAACAATAAAAAATTGGAGTATTTCAACATATAAGTGTACAAAGCAATTGATGTTTGAGAAATTGGGGAAAACATCAAGAACAGTAGATACAGGTAAATATGCAAATTCACTGCTTCACAGGAAAAAAAACAATTTTAAATTTAAAATAAGTGTTAAAATAATGTGTAAAGAAATGAACAGTTTATTTTATCAGATTTTAAGCTGTTGTAGTGCTTTTCATTTTTAACTTTTTGTGGTCGGTTCAATGTTATTTGGATCTCCTTCTCAGCTCAGAAGGCCACACTTAGTTGCTGATGAGGTCGTTGATGTTAAGTAATGTTCCGTTATCAGGTTGGGATGGGTCACATGTAGTGGCTGTTATTACTTTCTGCTACAGCTTGACTGTCCTGTCTGTAGTGGCCCTATGTTCCATTACTATTTATTTTTTCTTATAAATTATAGATAGAGAGCTAATATTTTTGGAAAATGCTTCAGTCTATTGAGGAATATTTTTTTCTGGCAAAAAGACCTTTTAGGTTATCATCGCTGTCTATTGAGGAATAACTGTAATTGAAAATGTCATTTGCTTAGCTTTTGAGATTATATACACAATGATTACCACATTATTTATTTATATGTAGTCAGTCGTTAGTGCCATGAATATATACTTGCATGATTTATATATCACTATTATAAATAATTTTTATCATTGTTGTTGAAATTTAAGTGAGTTGATAACATTTGCCCTTATTGACATTTTACAATTTTTGACATTAATTTTATATGTATAGTAGCTACATTGCTACAGCACTGCTTATATTTTTTGTTACTTTATATTGACTTAATTTAAAATGTACTCTTACAAACACTTTTTGTCATTTAAAAAACAGTTTATAAAATAAATCAGTGTTGAATAAAATTAGTCTATGTTTGAAATTTAATTTTCTACTACTTCAAAATAATTCAGTTAATTATTTTATTAGGTTGGCATTTAGTTTTTTTACACTTCAGTAATAATTTATAGTAATGTTGAAAGAACTCAAAGCTTGTTTTATATATATATAAAATATGGTATGGTTTCGAGGATGTCACTTTAAAAAAAAACAACTTTTATTAATTACAATAAGAATTTAATATATACTTCAAAATTTATAATAATTATTTAAGTTCTTCTCATATTCATTGAGATGTGAACTGAGTGAAACTTAAACTAACACTGAACTTCTGCTCTTCCTTCTATATTTACAATGAAAATGCTTACTATGCTAAAAACTAAATTGTCAATACTAAATTAGCGAAGTCTACAATTATTGTCTATATAACTTATATATGTGTGTGTGTGTGTGTGTGTATATATATATATATATATATATATATATATATATATAAACAAACTTAAACTTCACCCAGCACCAAAGGAAAAGTCAGATGTGACACCAATTCTCCAGAACCAAAAAATGTTGAGTATGTTGATCAAAACATGTTTCCATTTCTCTAAATGACATGGCCAGAAATATTTCTTGTACCACATTTGGTAACATTCTTGCCATATCCTTTAAAAAATATTAATATACTAAAGGCATGCTTATCTGGGAAGAGTTTAGCTAATAAGAATTTTTTAACTATAATATTGTATTTGAAAAAGTACACGTATGCACAGCTACCAAGTAATATAAGATATAATATATTATATGAAAAATAACATGGTTCGTATGGTTATTATGAATTATTGTCCAGTGGCAAATCTTCAGTGATGTTGCTCCACTCTAAGGCCATGTCAGTCTCTACTCCAAGGCCATCAAAGCCATCTTGGGTTTAATCTTTCATTAAAAATTGTTCTGACTGGTTGATTCTTGTGACTTGAATTTTGTAATGAATCTCAAATAGCGTAAATGGGCTAACTGTTCAGTCAGTGGAATCTTGAGGTCTGTTTGGAGTTGTAATTTGACATTTTTATTGAAGTGCTTGAATCTTTTGTAAATTACTTTTCATGGCAGAGCAAAGAAATTGTATGATATTGATCGCAGTTTTGCAAATTGTTATTTATTGACTTAGAGATTAAACAGAAGTACAATTTAGAAGTTAATAGAAAAGTTTGATTCTTGAATTTAAAACTAGATGTTTTTTTGTTCCTGTGTGGTGACTCCATGTCAGTCTTCTGTCAAGTTGTAAGTCTAAATATTTGATGGAATTTGTATATTACTTAAATGCAAAGGAGGACAAGTTTATTACATAGAGTAAAGGTAACATGATGTGATTTTGTTGGAATTATTTTTATTCTCCAGGTTTGAAGCCAAGCTTTATTATTATGATTTTGTAGATTCATACCTCATGAAGTAGAGAAAAATACTTCTTCCGTTGTGTCACATGATGCAAGTATTACTGTATCATTACTATAACTAGCACCGGTTGTGTTTTGTGTGTCTGAATCAGCTGTGTAAATGTTATATAAAATAGGTGACTATATGTGGAACCTTGCAAACTTTGGCTTCAATTTTTTTTTAACTTAAAATACTTTAATTACCTTCAACACTTTAAAATTGCATTGTTGCAAAGTTGTACATTAAATAAATTATTTCTTGTTTTGAAAGTTTTATGTACTTTTCATTTACTTTGATTTACACTTTAACTATTACTAGAACAAATCATTAAAAGAATCATATAAATATTAAAACAAAACTTGTTTTACATTAGATTTTACAATCTTTTTGTAAAGAAAATATTTTATAATTTCATTTTTACTGCCAATATTATTAGAAAAGAATATTTTTCCTACCTTTTCATAGTTGATTAACTGCCTGACAAGTCCCTCCAAGTCCAGAGTTTTATTTCTTCTCGCACTTGTTGAATGGAAGGTGTGGAGGTCTATAGTTACCTTTATTTTGACGATTTTTCTACTATAAGGAAGTCCTCATCCATATACCAGAAGATTGCTGTTTACTGCTGAATTGACTTAGTTAAGAATTTTTCCTTATTATTATTTTACTAACTTGATACAAATGTTTACTAAGCTTCTAGATAATTTTTATGTTAATTTTTTCTCGTAATACAGTTTTAAACTTCATAGCTTATTTCTCTTTACCGATTTAGAAATTTTCTGATTAAAAAAAGTTTTGACTGGGGGTTTCACCTCAGAATATTTTTGCAGATTTTATTACTTTTTTTACTGTTTTTACAGTTTTTTTTTTTGGTCAAACTTGATGAAGGTTCCTTCTCTGAATAATAAGGTTCCTTCTCTATTACACTATTTCACTTTCAGTAATTTCTTCTTTGTTGATTTTAAAACTGTATCTATTTTCATGAAGGATATTGTCTTGGGAGCTATTAGAGACTATTATACTTTACAAACATTTTGTTTGATACTTTAACATTTCTGAATTTAACATGGATTACTTCTTCAAGTAATTTTAAAACCTTTCCGTATCCACTTTTAAAATTTGTGAACAATTTTGAAAAGAGATCCTCCTTGGAGTGCTAATGATGCAAATGGATGAAATAATGATAATATGATGAAATAATAATAATAATAATAATAGGTATGCCATTTCTTCAATTTTTAGGAAAGATGGATTAATGTGACAAAATATCCATTATAGTTTCCTTACTGTTCTAGCAATTTTTATCTCATGTTATTTTATTTTATTTTTTGTATATTATTTCTACTACATATTCTTATTGTTTTATTTTTGATTAAATTCTTTAAACACATTTGAAAGTTATAGTTTAAAACGAAGTTGTTTTCAGGTTGCTTTTATTCAAGAGTTGGCTAGGAAGTGATCCTCATTTTTATTTTGGTCAGATATTGTTTTATCTAATTACTTTGTAGTCTTATTTATATTGTCATCTTAATATAAAGTTTTGTTCTATGGTTCCACAACAGCTGATCCACTGAACTTACTGTGTATTTTATGGTGTCATTTTAAAGCACATGTACTAAATGAATGTGAAACATTTTATCATTGTTTGGTCAAATAGATTCTGGTCTGTATGAGATTTATTAACTCATGGAGGGAAGGCAGAAGCAGCTGGGTATTGTACCCCTGCTCCACCCTTAGTTGTGAACAGCAGGATTGATAGGGATGAGTTTTGCAGCATGTTTTATATCATTTATTGTTAGTGGGGCAAGACAAAATGCTCTGTTTCACTCATGTGCAATAGTCTTCGCACCAGTACTTTCAGCAGGTTGCTTTCTAATTTCTATGCAACTGATCTATTGTTTTTGTTATTCACGTTTCAAATCACACTATTTTTTCTTGGTAGCATTTTGTTTTAATTATTTTTTCATTGCATGATACTAGTTCTGTTTATTCTTCATGACAGCTGATGTGTTAATAAATATTGGATGTACGGACACTACAGTTTTACTAATATTAATAACATGTTATTTGTTTCAGAACTAGAATCACAGATTGAACAGTTAAGAGACACACAAAGGAAGTATTCTAATATACTCAGATTATCACGTGCTCTTGCTAGTCACTTCTATCATGTAGTTCAAACCCAGGTATATGGTATTATTTTCGTTTAATCAGTTTGCAACTAAGCAAAATGTAATGCTATGCCATATTTGTAACTAAACAGTCAATTAACATATAAGTTTAAAATGTTGCATATTTATTTTTGAAAATAAATAATTTTTGTAAAACTTTGAGTTTTTGGTAAGGATTAAATTCATGCTTCAGAGGTGCTCATTTCCTCAATCTTTATGGCCCTAATCCTCCATTTTTAAGAAATCAGTCCTTGTTTAGTGTTACGATTTCCTTTCTAACGGGTTCAATTAATTTTTTTCTTGGTTTTCCACAGCAACATACTTTTGTTTGAATTTTTTACATTGAATTTAGTAATGATTTAGTATGTGTAAATAATTTTGAGCTAAATCTGTTAAGTGGATTTTAAGAAATTGGGTCTCTTCTCAGTTAAGAGTTGCCAATCAAGATGGAAGAAAAGAGGATGTTAAAGAATTACTGTAATACAGTACATGTGTCTTATCACAAAATAAGTTCCAAACCACAGTATCCAGTCAATACATAAACAATTGCTTTTTATATTTGTATTTATTGTAATTACATTATATCACAATAAATTAACATAAATTACTAGAACACTATTAATTCAAAACTACAATTTTTAATGAAATTAATATGATTACAAATAATTTCAACACATAATTTTTGTAAGTATTTATTTTACCTTTTGAAAATAAACTCTGCTGTTTTGTTTTGACACAGTTGTTATGTTTATTTGACGAAAATAAGTTGATGTGTCACTGTAGGTGGATTAAATGAACACATATGTTGAGGTTAAATGGTTAAAATAAAACCAACTAATTATTGTTACAGTGCTTGTTATTTTATAAATACTTAAACATTGTTTTATATAGCTGGAAAATCTGAATTAAGGGTTGTTTTATTCTGTTAACATAGATTATATCAGACACAACTGTGGACAAGTTGAAGTAACAAAAAATTATCCATATGTTATTATTATTATTATTATTATAAGATTGTCTCTTTTAACTGTTTAGAGTCTTTTTTTGTGGTGTCTAGATGTCCTAAACGCTTGTTTCATGTACTAGTTGAATGTTGTCAACAATATTCTTAATTATAGTTTTCATGGAACAATTGCATACAATTATTGCATTATACAATTTAAATATATATATATTAATGAAAACATTGATACAACACACAAAAATATTTAATAACATTAAAACATAGTTCACAAAAATGGTGACTGAACGCCAAACATGTTCCACAGATATGATGGGGTGTCTCCATAGACATATTTTGGAAAGAGTTGTATTATTTGAAGATGTCCTTAAAATAGTTATTTTAAGTTTTAGATTGCATGCTACCCTTAAGTTATTATAAAATAAAATTAAGGTTTTGAATCAATAACGTTTATTTTTAATAAAGTTAATTTATAATCAATGTTATGTTTTTAGCATGCGTTAGGAGAAGCATTTTCAGACCTTGCACAGAAATCTCCTGAGCTACAAGAAGAGTTCCTTTACAATTCAGAAACACAGCGTAACCTTACAAAAAATGGGGAAACTCTTTTAAACGCTCTTAATTTCTTTGTTTCTTCTGTAAATACTCTTTGTAATAAGACCATTGAAGATACGTTATTAACCATACGCCAATATGAGACTGCCAGGTATTCAAAGTTTAACTAAAAATTTTATTAGTACAGTAGCATCTGGTATGTCCATTATCTGGGCATAACCAACCATCCTGCAGGTGAACTATTCCTTCTAAAACAATGTATATATAGATTAGTGAAAGCCTATTTGTTACAAATATGGCCTGTATTGAAGGTCTTATGATAAAGAAGTCTTCTGATAGCCTTTGTCTACTGTGTTAAAGTGTATATAACTGATACTGCTAAAGCATACAGATCAGACAGTTTGGTTTTAAGGTTCTATCTTTCTTGGCTTGATAATGGGCAGTAATGGGATATACTGTAATCAATGATTTATGCTACTATTGTAAATCCATGACTATAATATGAATTGTCAACACACAAATAAATAATGATCACAAAATCACTCACTTCTTTTAAGTGGGCTTCTGTGTGACAGCTTATATATACAGCACACACACACACATACACACACACACACACACACACACACGCACACACACGCACACACACACACACACACACACACACACACACACACACACACACACACACACACACACACACACACACAAAGGAATTCATTGTTTATGTTTTCACACAATGTTGTTTCTTAGTGTTAGAATTAGAGGTTGGCTAGAGATTACTGTACAATTTTTATTTTATTTTTCTACATTCATGAAGACAACTTCAAGAAGGTAAAAAATTAAAATAAATAATTTTTTATATAAATAAATAAGTAAAAAAATAAATTTTAGTATGTATTTTAAAATAATTGATTTATTTAAGTATGGTGTAGTACTGGATTTTTGTTTTAATGAAGTGTTTTGACTCCTTTTAATATCAGAACTTTTGTGTGTTAAGACCTTCATCTGGTTCCAAAAGTTATGAATAAACTGGGTTCTGCTGTATTTTACATAATTAATTTAGCTCTTAAGTGGGCGCGCCAACTGCAAATTGGCCGCAATCTTTTATTTTCGCATCTTATGGTAGGTATCGATGGTGAAATGTTTTCAGGGCTTTGAGTATTTGTCAAGACCACCATGAGGGACACGAACTGTATAAAAAGAATACCAACTAATCTTCGGTCCGTCTGGAAATAAGGAATGAATGCGAAGTAGTTATGTTTGCAGTCCAGTTGCTGCAGCGGGCCCAACTGTGCAACTGATCTCGTAGTGTTATTCTCTCTATATTTGTGTATACATAGTCATTTTTACTTTCAGGTAGTTTTGTATTTAGTATTTTAGTTTAGTATTTTTTACCGTGTTTCTATTCTGTTTAAGAAGATTCTAAAAAGTCTATAGTAAATTTGGATTGTAATTAGGGATGGGCACTTCTGCTATTTTTACAGAATATCAACAAACTGTTTGTTGGAAAAAAACTGTTTGGAAAAATAGTTTGAAAAAAACAAGTTTAGAAAAATGAAACTTGAAGTTGTATTAGCAGCTAAAACATAAGCACAAACGTTCAGTTTTCTAAGACTACTTTTTCATTCCCATTAACACCATGTCCTTAACTGTTTTTGGGTGTAAAACATTTAGAAAAAAATTAAATAGCCTTTGCATATTTACTGAAATGCAAACAATTTAGAATATTTTTAGTTGATTAAAAAATATTGATGATTGATAATAAATATAAAAAATACGTTTAAATAAAATTAGGTTATGTATTTACAAAATGTGAGATGTTACTGTCACATTTTTATTTGGGAGAAAGTAGGTTTTTATTTTTCAACACTGAAAAAAGTAACCTTAATAAGTAAAATATAGTAATAAGAACATAGGCCAAATATATTTAAATAAAATTGGCTCTATATAGTTACAAAATTATAGGTTATTAACATTGGGTTATTATAGGTTAATGATAGGTTATTAACATTAGCATTAGCAAAAAAAAAAAAAGTTTTCCATTTTACAACACAGAAAAAATATATAGTTTATTGTAATAACATATTTAACAAAACAAATGTTTTTAAAGAAAATTAGGCTCTGGATAAAAATAAGACGTTTGTAATATTTCCCATCACAAAAAACAGGTTTTTCACTTTTAAACACTGAGAAAACACTAAAAAGTCCACACATCCAATAAATAATTAAAAACTATGCACTTAATTCTAAAAACATAAAAAAAGTAAAAGAAAACTTTCAAAATTGTCCACTAAATATTTTTAAATTTCTGAACACAAAGTAAACTACGAAGAAAAACTAATATATAACACAATTATGGCTGTTTTTACAGTTTAATAAATGTTTGAACAACAAATTTTACATTTAATACTTTCAAACAACTCGCAACAAAATAGAGATAAACTTTGATAACGCCCAAACAGTTCTTACTTCACTACATTGCAACAAGAAACTTTGAAATAGAGGGAAAAGCATAAGAGGTTATAGAAAAGGTGTTTGCACTGTTTGCAGGAAAACAGTTTAGCAGGAAAATAGCAGGAAAGAAGTTTTAGCGCTTGCGGCAATGTTCGAATAGAACGTAGGTGGTGGGGAAGTCCAAACTGTGTTTCCTTGTTTAACAAAAATTTGATCCAGTCCAATTCAAACTGCTTGTTTCCGTTTGGCAAAGAAGTTTGTTTTTCGTATATAGAAAAACAGTTTGTTTTAACAGTTTGGAGTTTTCTTACCCATCTCTAATTGTAATGCTACAAAATGTGGTGTTGATACTGTTGATCAAATGTGTGCCAGTTAATTGATATCCCAAAGCACAAGACGTTGGACAATGGCCCTTTTTTTTATCGGCATTTAGACATTGCTCGAATAAATGCAAATATAATTTAAAAATTCAACCATCTGGATTACACTGAGTAAAGGCGCAACTTTTTGAAAAAAATTGTTTGATGATTGGACACTTGAAAGCTAGAGCGACAATCCTATCTCTTCCAAAAGATCTTAAAGTTTTTTTTTTTGGGCAAATACATTCGACCTTGGTTAGAACGCTCTCGGTTAGAATGCTAACTCGGTTATAGCGCTATTTTCATAATGTCCCCAATAATCTATATTAAGTGTATGTGTATTTTAGGCTCGGTTACAATGCTTTGTGAATTTGGATACAACGCTGACACACTGCTGTTATAGTCCAGCCATTATGTTATTTCTCGCGCATGTAGAATTTCCCTCCAACAGTTCAGTGACACAGAGTCTGTCAATCTGAGTCTAGAAACTCAGATTGATACATATTGATAATTTACTGTACTAAGAACCCTTTATTCTAGAAAAATCTAAAAAACAAATGAAAAAAATCACCCGTTTCTACTCAGCAATAGTAAAGGAAAAAGGAGAAGCTATGGTGACAGAGAGGGGACATGACCTCTCACTCATACATTTTTTTCTCTCTGTCCCACTGGTGCTCTTAGCACTTTTCTAAGCTGCTGAGCTATAGTCACTCTCACTTGAAATACAATTAAGTGGTTTCTGTCTCTCTCTCTCTCTCTCTCTCTCTCTCTCTCTCTCTCTCTCTCTCTCTCTCTCTCTCTCTCTCACACACACACACACACACTGTATGCCTTAGTGGGGGGGAAGTCAATCTCACACCCTAACAACAGTGTATGCACTAGACCAGGGGTCTCCAAACTATGGCCTGAGGGCCACATCCGGCCCGCGGACAGATTTTGTCCGGCCCGCGGAGAGCTAGCATACTTGAAAACTCCTTTTAGAGAACATATTTTTTATAGCAAATTAAATTTAGTTTACTGAAGTATTCTAATTTTATGTTGAATAATTATTAATATGACATCTACATTGATATGGTCATGGGCTAACTACTCATAACATTGTTGTAGGCTTATTGTTATTGTTTTTGTGATAAGTTGGATAAAGAAACACAGAATTGTAATGAGTAAAGACATGTATAATATGCAGAAAATTTAACTTCAGTATATAATAACTAACAAATTATTGAAATGAATCCAACTAACATTTTATACATTTTAAATAAAAACATAACTTATAACAAGCATAATGACATATGAAATACTAATGAGATTTATGTAATTGAGATTTTCCACTGACAATAGTTTGTAGTTGTGACCTAATTTTACTTGTACCAATTATTAAAAGAGATTTAAGATGCTCATCAGTTAATTTAGATCTGTAAACATTTTTGTGTACTTCATTTTTGAGGTCTTCTCACACAAATAAGTAGTACCAAAAACATAAAACAGCCCACGAGCAAATTTATGCAAATTATCAAATTGTGTCAGTGGAAGACTATTATAAAATTCCAACAAAGAAGAGTTTTGATATTTGTTCTTAATTATATCACTGTACTGTAGATCAATCATTTCCATTTGAAGTTCCGGGGTTAGGGTTTCAATGTCAGTATCAAAAGGATTCTGAAAAATCTTAATTTGATTCGCAATGGCATCAAAGTCCGAGAAACGAGTATCAAAATTTATTTTCAAAGCACTCAAAGTTTCGATTGCAAAATCGATAGGAAACTCAGTCTCAGTGGTGTGGCTGAATATTTCACATGTTTTAAAATGTGAAAAACATTTACTTCGTAGTTGCGATTGAAACAGTATCAATTTCTTCCGGAATGATTTTATATTAGTGTATAAATCAGGAAGATGCTGGTTTTCTCCTTGCAATCTCAAATTCAGTTCGTTCACATGTTTTGTCAAATCAGCATGGAATGCTAACTTCCACAGCCATGCGTTGTTTTGTAATTCAGTAAGAGGGCGATGCTTTTCATTCAAAAAAATTTCGATCACTGCTCGAAGTTCAAAAGCGCTGAAGGACTTTCCCACAACTAAGCCAACGTCACGGCAGTATGATAAGGTAAGTCATTTTCTCCAATCTCTTCAATAAATTGTCGGAATTGTCGGTGATTCAGCCCAAAAGATCTGATAAAATTAACAGTTGATATGACTGGTTTCAGAACTTCAGACATATCCAAACATTTTCCGCACAAAGACTGTTGATGAATGATACAATGTAAGACTAATGGTTTTGAACCACCGTCATTTTCTACAGCCTTTGACACAAGAGCGACCACTCCTTTATCTTTCCCACTCATGTTTTTGCCTCCATCAGTTGTAATACATTTCAAGTTTTTCTATCGAAGGTTCTTTTGATTAATGGCCATTTCAACTCCTTTAAAAATATCTGTACCAGTAGTTGTGCCATGAATACTATACATATCAAGAAGTTCTTCATGCACTTCATAGCTTTTATCTACTCCTCGAATATAAATCAATACCTGAGCAGTATCTGACACATCCGTTGACTCATCCAAGGCCAAAGAAAACCTCTCAACATGTCCATTTTTGTCGAACAGTTGAGAGGATATATTTTCAGCGATGTTTTCTACCCTTCGAGCCACAGTGTTTGCTGACATACTGACAGTTTTTAATAAATTTACCTTTTCAGGGCACATTTCTTCGGCTACTGCAATTATGCATTCTTTGATCATTTCTCCATCGGTGAATGGTTTTCCACGTTTTGCAATTTCAAGAGCCACACGAAAGCTGGCACTGATTTTTTCATCAGTGGACTATTTCACTTTTTACCACCAGCAAAAATGATAATATGGTTTTGGCCCTCGGAACTTACTGGAGTAATCAGTATGGTCCTAAGGCTGGACAGTTTGGAGACCCCTGCACTAGACTGTACAGTACTTATTTTCTATTAGTTATAACTAAAATATATTTCAAAATTATGTAATATGTGTAATAAATTGTAATATAATAGCCATTTACTATATATGTATAAAGTATGCTTTTCTTTCATTACATATAGTGTTTCCGCCATTTACATACTCGTTTACTGTAAACTCGGTTACAACCCTTCAACCGTGTTATATCCGAGGTCGACTGTATAAGTTATTGGAAAATCAACAGGCTCAAGTACCAACACGTAGACCTTTTTGTTATATTTGTGGACCACACAAAAATAACAGAACCAAAATTGTCTGCAAAGAATGTAATAAGGTTTTAAGAATCACAACTAGATGACCGCTGTTGCACAAACTGTTTGCACAAAGGTGAAGCAATAGTCGTTGACTCTGGTTAAATTTGTAAATATTAATTTTAAAGTTTTTGTTTATACATTTAGTTAGTAACTACTAAGAATTCTGTATTATTTGTCATGTGTCTTATATAAAATTAAATCCTTTTTTAGACAAGTGTTTGTATTCATTAACTATTGTCAATGTTTCAAATATTAAATCTTTTTTAAATAAATATAACTATTAAAGAACAAAAAATTAAAATAAATAAATTAGAAACAAAGTATAACAAAAAATAATGCAATATGACCACTTAAAATTAGTTTACATGGGTACAAAAGTAAAATTAGGCATTGCGACCAAATTGCTGCAGCGTGCCCGGTTATGTGAGACACCTAGGTGCACCCAGCGAAGGGTTAGTCTAAGGTAAATTGTAGGTGTAATTTTAAAGATAAACAATGTGTTTAAAGTAAAAGAGTAAACAATGTTTATCATGTTTTTGAGTAGGACAACTTTTTAACTGTATACCTAAAAGAAAAGTGCTTTATTTAGACTACTTAACAATAGAACATCTCAAGATATATACATATTTTGGATAGTTATATTTTTTCAAAGAAAGAAATGAACACTTGTGTTTTGTATACTTCTTCGTATTAAACCTTTGATCATTCAAAGTAAGTATGGATCATTTCTAATTGAGGAAGTGTTCAAGTGCTGAAATACCTCCAAACAAACTAATGTTTTTATGTAATAATGTAATATATAATATGTATTATGTTCTACGTATTTACTGAAAGCTTAAACAAACTGATTAACAGCTCAGTACCAATTCTGAGCATAAATTTAGGTATTTGTGTATAGATTAATTTTGCTTTTATTGTTACTTCATAATGTAATTATAAATTATAAATTTCTAGGATAGAATATGATGCCTATAGAACAGACTTAGAACTGCTCATTCAAGCACCAAGGACAGAGGCAGCTACACTGCGATTAGAGGAAGCTCAACAAAATTTTGATGCTCATAAAGATAGTTTTGAAAAGTTACGATCTGATGTTGCTGTCAAACTTAAGTTCTTAGATGAAAATAGGGTAAGTGAGTCATATATATATATATATATATATATATATATATATATATATATATATATATAAATAAACACACACTCACATACTAGGTGTTTGAAAAAGAACTCCCTAGTTTTATGTGTTAATGTAGTAGTGAAATTAATGAAAAAGTACATACAATGAAAGTGAATACCTTCAAGTTTTTTTTAAATGTTAGTAAACTTCAACGTTGGATCAATTTGTTGCCCTACACACGTCAAAACAATATTTCACTTCTCGCCAGGTATTCCACCAACATAGCTGGTATAACTGTGTCAACTGCTGCGATGATTCTTTCCTGTAAATGGTTGCTGTCACGGATCATTTCAGCGTACACAATATTTTTTGTGTCCTCAAAAAAAAGTCGTGGGTTTAATTCTGGGCTTTGTGGTAATAGGGCCAGCCCTGCCTGTCCACTTTCCCAGAAAGTGAGTATCAAGAGCCGCACATACACATTTACTGTAATGAGATGGGACGCCATCTTGTCGGAAAAACAAGCCCTTTTTCATCTCAATACCTTCCACTTGGAGAAAGACATACTCTGTCAGCATGTCACAGTATACGTCTTCGTTTATTGTTCTTTCTACAAAAATGAAAGGACAATCACTCGATTTTCCATCAAACTGCACCAAACATAAGTTTTGGACAGTCACATTGATGCTGAATAACAAACATGTGGTGACTCTGTCCTCCAAATTCTGCAGTTATGATGATTCATGATGGTTCACATAAAATGTTGCCTCCTCAGAAAACAGAACATTTTTTTAAAAAAAATTGTTATTTTCATCATTTGTGGGTAGAAAGTTAACAGCAAACTGTAATCTCTTGTTTTTATCAGCAGGTTTTAATATCATGTAACCATTGTAATTTGTAAGTGCACAGATGAAGTCTTTTACATATCACATTGTACAAAGTACCTTTAGGCACTCCTAATTGTAGACTATGTCCGGCCAATGACTTCTTTGGGCTCTGAACCCACGAAACACGGATCTGTTCAACAGTAGCTTCAGAAGTTCTCGGCCTACCTGGCAACTTCATTTTAAAAAACACTGCCGGTTTCCTTGAACGACAGATAATTAAAGACTGCCAATAACAGATAGATTTTCCTGTAGGTGATGCACCACCATACTCACATCTAAAATTACGTTGTACTGTTATAACAGACTCAGTTTGCACAAGCCAAATAACACACTGCATCTTTTATTGTTGAATAGCCATTACAGTGCACTAAAATATTAATTTCGTAGGTTTGGTGAAAACTGTCAAGTGTAAAAATTTGTCATTTTATTGTTATATTTTCCAAATATCAATATTACTTGAAAATAACTGACACTTTTTTTAAAAATTGTTCACATTGGTATAATTTGATTATTTCTCTGTAGGCCAACCAATTTTTAATTTGAAAATTTTCTTTGTTTTCAACCACTTATTGTTTCAAAAAACACAGTTTTGACGAAATCCTGTTCAAATGTAGTCTAAGTACCTAAACAAAACATGTGGGGCATTATGTACACAGTCAATATCATCAGTATTTATTTTATTTTAGTTTACTGTTGAGCCATAAGTTTCTTATATTTAAAGTCATATTTAAGCAATGCTGACTAGAGTTATAAAAAAAACAAAATTTGAGCAAAACCTGATGAACTAGTTTTGTGAAATTAGGTCAATTTTTAGGGGTTTTTGTCAGTACCTTTAGAATCGGAGAGTTGGGAGGAAATATAAGGAAAAGTTTGTGTCTTTTAAATATATAATTTAATTAAAACAAATTTAATTTAAAAGTAACACACTTTGTGCTATCTCCTTATTGTGTAGAGCCGCTTCAGTACTGCTCACTGTTTGGTGCAGGGAAGAGTTACAGCATTTCCCTGGAATGTAGTCATACTGATTCTCATGTAAACACCTTTGTTATTCCCTATCCCTCAGGTACTTTCTTAATTGTCTCCAAGGCCTTAAGGAAGAAAGATGTAACGTTTATAGGATGGACGGACTTTGAGTCATTACAATTCACTTTCCTCAGCTTGGGTATTAACACAACTTGGGTCAGTTTGCTTGAGTGTGGAATGTAACCAAGTGCTAGTTTAGCTATGAATAATAGCTCACAGAGTAGGCAGTATCACATTAGTACCCTACTACAAACATGTCTCCACCTGGTGCTTTGTCTGGATCAATTGTTTCCATAACCCATATGATCCTGCTGAATGTTCCAGTTGTCAGTGATTCTCTTAATAGGTCTGTATATTTCTGTAGAAGGTAGAATTGTCTAAATTTGATTAAGTTGCAGCCAATTTTGATTAAGTTTAGCTAAAATATAGTAATTAACCCTTTGACTGCTATGCCTTATCTGAAAAATCAAATACACCAAGGGTTATTTGCATTTGGTTTTTTCTCCTATGTCAGGCCATTGTTGCATAGCAGTACCTATTGTGGCCTCAGCAAATATCGTTGTTTTGGTAGAATTTACAAATAAATAATTATAAATGTATTAAATAATACTTTAAATGTATTAAGATAAAATAACGATTTTGATTTTGTGTTCTGTAGATGTAAATGGACTAGAATTTTTGTTTCAAAATCTTGATTATTTTAATTTTAATAGAATTTTCAACTGAAATATAAAATTTTGTTTTTTATAGGCTAAACAGTTTTAATTTTTAATTATATGAGAATAAATCCGAAAAATGTAACTAAGAAATATTAACATTAACATATATAAATTTATTTTCCAATCAACTGCAAAAACTGTATTTTTAAAAAAGATCAATTTGAAGGACAAAACTATTTTTTTTTAATGAAATTAAACTGTTATTGTATTTAATGTCTTATTCATTGTTACAACAGCTGACCCTTCCATTTATTTATTTCTTGATATTTTAAACAACAGTAAACACTTGATGGAGCATTATCCTTAAGTAATGCTGACTTGGTGTGTTTACAATACAGTATCACATTCTTAATTCTTTGCCTGTAGTCAGTACTAGTAGACCAAATTTTATATGTCCAAAAAAATCTACATACATTAATAAAAAAATACTTTAAAAAGGCTTATAAATTAATAATAAACCTTTTTTGACAAAATGTTAATATTTATAATATATAAACATAAGACTTTGTTTTTTTTTCAGATAAAAGTAATGCATAAACAGTTGTTATTGTTTCACAATGCTGTGTCTGCGTATTTCTCTGGCAACCAACAAGCTTTAGAAGCAACATTAAAACAGTTCAATATTAAGGTGAAGTCTCCAAACTCAGCAATACCTTCCTGGCTAGAACAATAATAGACTTACCTTAACAGAAACTAACCTCACCTAACCTAGCCTAATTTATTCTAGTCACTTGTATCACTTAGTTTGAAAAAAGACAACTTTTTTATATAACAATCACATTTATTGCGAAATCTATATTTTCTGCATAATCGTAGTAAAGAATTAATTGGTTATTTATTCGTAATTATTTGCTATAACATTATTAGTGTTAAGGTTACAAGAGTTTAAATTTAATTTGATGAAATTACATACCTCACTGGCTCTTGTATGTATAGTGTTTTGATAATAGTTACAAAAAATAAATAATAGAAAAACAGTATTGATGTTTTTTGCTCTTAATCTCTCTAAAATTGTATCTGGTTTATAAAGTAAATAATGCGTACAAAACATTTTTAAAATTTCTAATTCTGTATTTTTCTCCATATAGCAAAAATAATAGTAAAGGAGAATGAATGTAGTATGATACATCAGACTACAGAGAGTGCCTAGGGACCCAATAGATTACCCATAAAATTGTTATTTATTGATAAATCTTAACTGGTCAACTAAAATTTGTTTCTTGGTAACTGGCTTTGAGATTTAGATTTTGAACTAGCAGCAGGGGAATGATACATTAGGGAGGAGTGCAGAGGTACAGGCAAAAGTTTGGTTAAGTACCCCAATTTCAGTAAAATTACTATAATACATAGTTATTTTATTGTGAAAAGCAGTTCAAGAAGTTATTTCAAAAAAGTTTAATCAAGAAGGTTCAAAGAAGTTTATTGTTGAGGGAGGCATATCTCGCTATAGTTATAATGCTGTTTGGTGTTAAAAGTAGGCAGAATAAATTCACTTTATTTTAGTCTGTTATTAGTAAACACATGGTTAGAACACAAGCAAACACAATGATAATTGTACCTAATTACTAAGTTCTCAAGAAGTCATTGAATACATGGTTAGAACACAAGCAAACACAATGATAATGTGTACCTACTTCCTAAGTTCTTAGAAGTCATTGAATACATGGTTAGAACAAGCAAACACAATGATAATTGTATCTACTTACTAAGTTCTCAAGAAGTCATTGAATACATGGTTAGAACACAAGCAAACACAATGATAATGTGTACCTACTTCCTAAGTTTTTAGAAGTCATTGAATACATGGTTAGAATACAAGCAAACACAATGATAATTGTACCTGCTTACTATGTTCTCAAGAAGTCAATGAATACATGGATAGAACACAAGGAAACACAATGATAGTTGTACCTATTTACTAAGTTCTCAAGAAGTCATTGAATACATGGTTAGAACACAAGCAAACACAATGATAATTGTACCTGCTTACTATGTTCTCAAGAAGTCAATGAATACATGGATAGAACACAAGGAAACACAATGATAGTTGTACCTATTTACTAAGTTCTCAAGAAGTCATTGAATACATGGTTAGAACACAAGCAAACACAATGATAATTGTACCTGCTTACTATGTTCTCAAGAAGTCAATGAATACATGGATAGAACACAAGGAAACACAATGATAGTTGTACCTATTTACTAAGTTCTCAAGAAGTCATTGAATACATGGTTAGAACACAAGCAAACACAATGATAATTGTACCTACTTACTAAGTTCTCAAGAAGTCATTGAATACATGGTTAGAACACAAGCAAAAACAATGGTAATTGTACCTACTTACTAAGTTCTCAAGAAGTCAGTAAAGAAAATCATCTTCAATGACAATAATTCCCATTATTTTCTAATTTTGATTCCTCTGAAAAGAATACATTTTCAACATATCTCATCTGAAGGATTGTAACTGTTGATAAATGGTAATTTTTGTGTGACCTTTATTGTTTTTCATGGTATAAACCAGCTGACTTGTTCAAATCTTTGCCATGGTCTCATGGGTCTCTATTGTAGATTACAAATAACTGATGGCAGTGAAGTTTTTTAGTCTAGTTATATAATGATGATAATTTAATGTTTTTCAATGAATTTCTATAAAACAATCACATGAATTTTCTTTTGTATGAAGAAGGGAGCAAATTACAGTTAGTCTTTATGTCAGAATCATTCTTAAGGTGATAAAGATTAAGGCAATTGGATTTGTTTTTCTACTGAAGCGTTGCTTCATCAAAAAAATATGTAGACTTTCGAATAATGGAGAAAGTTGTAGTTTTAAGAAGTTGAATCACGATGCTTTGTAATAAAGGTACCAGTGATATTTTGTAATGGATGGATCCTAAAATTACGGATGAAAACAAACTTTACAAGCACTACACTATTACTTTTCTAAAATGTTTCATAATACACAAGAAAAGGCTGTATTGTTACAATTCTGTTATTGTGTTACTGAATTATTAAGTCATAATTGTCTACAAACCTTAAAAAAATTAATATTATGATTTTGACTAGAATTTGTTTTAGATAGAAAATAAACAGTAGGAATATTTTTTGAGCAATCATGAATTTTACAGTTTTTGCATATTCAGTCAAATCATCTAAAAATTCTTGTGTTGTGTTTGTAGTGTTTTTTTTTTGTATTCAGTTTATTATTGACATACATGTAGTTTGAAAGTCATATTATCTTTACGGATTTGCTAAAAAATATCTCAAATTTCATTTCGGAACAATTAATTTTTCTGGCAGTTTTGTAAGATGAGATAGGTGTCAGATTACCAAATATTATGGAGAGTGCCATTACTTAAAAAAAAATGAAGGAAGACTTTGGGGCTTGAAAAAATAAATTTTTACTCAAAAGTATTGTTTTATTGTAAATAAATTGTATGATATTTCACTAAAAAATGTTTTCTACTATATTAGTTTATTATAGTAAATATATAAAAATGAATGTTTCTGCTAAAAAAGTTTATATGAAGGCACTCTATCAATAGAGTTTTGAGTTTTAATTTAAAAATATTCAGTTTTTTAAAAATATCATGTTTTAATGAAGTGTTAGATTTAAGGCCTATTTGATTACTAAACATGCAGTCTATTAGGATTCTACTGTACTGAATTTCAGGAGTAATTTAGAATATTCTGAAAACTTTTGGCCCTCTCTTAATTCAGATTGGCATAAATTTGCCGTGAATTTTACTTTAGTATGACTGAATATATGAATATTAGTAAATATATAATTTAGAGTATTAAATTTAGTAGTCATTTAAAAACACAAAAAACAGAAAAATATAAATTTAATAATTGTGAACTAAAAGTGCATTAATACATTAATACATTCAAGTACATAAGAAGTATTTAATACATTTTTACTAAACAACAAATACATTTAAAAATACAAATTTAATAGAGGAATGTAATAACTTATATACTACACAATTTATATTCTCAATAAAATTTTTTAATCTATATTTCAAAATTGCATTAACAAAATACTATTTACTTAATGTCTTTACTTTACCAGTTAGATTAATGAAGATGGGGGATCGATTTAACACATGGAAAAGCCAGCAGTAACTAGACTTGAACCTGCTCACAGGTCAGAGTTGTAGCGAACTGCCCGCTATCATACCAGTTGTGCTACGGAATAGCTTTTACTTCAGTCTATGGTATTTGTATTATACATTACTTGCTGACCAGAAAAACTGTTGCATGACATGAAAAGAAATGTTTTATTTGCTATTGATATTTGAAAAACATTTCTTAAAATTTTTGTTAAATCCTTTGTAGGGCATAAAGAAGTTTCATTTTTAACAATATATTCAGATGTGAAATAAAATTTACTGTAATTAAAACATTGAACTTAGGGTAGGCTTTTTGAATTAAATAAGTAAAAGGAAGTTAACACAGCTAATTAAACAAGTTTTATTTAAATAAATTAGTTGTTATTGTGATAACTTACAAGTGATACAATGACCACAGATACATTGTATTAATGCTTTCTTTGTTTACCTGGGGTAGCTTTATGATTGTGTGTGTCATTATTTGTGTTGTCAGGTCTGCTAATTTTGGACTTCAAATGGTTAAGGTATGCTTTCAGGACATGGTGGATACTTTCGAACAATACTAACTAACATTTACAATTTTAGTTTTTTCATTGTTTGTTGTGTACATTTTTATTTATTTAAATTAATTCTGTCTTTAGTAATAAAATATCACAAAACCAATTTTCCTGTTAAAAACATTTTAATAAATTATTTTATTTTTAACAAATTAAAAAAATATTAATAATTAATTGTGGTCCTCGATTGTGTAAAAATTGCTATGCTTTGAAGTAGGTTTCAAAGAATTGTTTTTACTAATGAATGGTTTACATTAAATCAATGATACAGACTTTTGATATTAATGAAGGTCTATATATTAAAAGTTTAAAAAATTAAAAAGCAATCTGTCACCTGATATTGTGGAGGAAATTTTTTAAAAGTTTTTGCTTGACCAAGAAAGTTTTTAATAATCAGTTGAAGTCTTATTTATATAATTTTGGTGTTTGTATTACAATTTGTTTTCATATTGTATCTTTTCATACACGTAATATTCTTTCTGCTCAAACACTTTGGCAAGTAGAAGTGGCATGAAGGGAGCATAGGTTAGAACAGTATATGAAAAAAAACTGTAAAAATGAGTACACAGTACATCATGAGTTAATTTGTAGCCAGAATTCTTTTAAACCTTAGGTGACAGCATTGTTAAAGACACTGTTGCCAACTCTCTAATCTTTCTGTACATATAACTAGAACACAGTTGTAGTTACGAGAAATGTAAAAGACTTAAAATGTTTTTGTTCATAAAACCTATATTTCTAAAACATATTCATGTTTTTAGAACATGAGAAAAACATGCTGTGAAATAAAGTAGGTCTACTTACATAACTTGAAAATAGCAGTTGTTAGAAGAAATATGCAAGTTACATATTGCATTTTATAAAGTCGACCTTAGATTTTAACTTGCCCACATAATGTCAATACAAAATAAAGTTACTGTTATTAAATAATATCCAGAAATATTACAATCTAATCTCTTCAGAAGGTGAGAGATAATAATACCATAGTTACACAAGAGAATTAAAGAAACTTCAGTGTCAGTTTCTTTAAAATTACACTGGTTCTTGAAAATATTTTAATGAAGTCTTGTGATTATGTCAAAATAAACAGTTTTAAAAATCAAATTATTAAACTGCCATCACATCACCTAAATATTTTGATTTCATGGAGGTAAAATAATAATATAAACATGTCTTGTGAAAAACAGGTGTTATCGCAACAGAAATCTCATTAAATTTGTTACATATCTAAAATATTATGTGAATATTAATTATACAGCATGGAACACAACATAAACACACACATGCACCTGCATAAAAATGTTCCGCACCTCTGAAACATCAAGGTGCAATAGGATTTGACATAATAGAAATCATTACATTCAGTACTGTTTATTTTGGCACATAGACTTTGTCAGTAAAAAAAGGTACTATAAAAATTAAAACAGTAAAACAAAATTTAACTAATTAAAATAAAATGTTAGGAAACTTGAATTACTTAGTTTTGGGAATTACAGCTTAGTTGTAGAAATTACAGTTTTTGGACTTAAAAATTCACATTTTTAGAAGTTAGAATGCTACTTTAAAATGTTTTTGTTTATACTAAAAACTATTGCATATATATCCTGTATTTATTACTAATGATCAGAAAGTGACCTTATTCATTAAAAAAATATATTTACTGCTTTTTCTAAAATATGTAATGCTTGATTTCTCCGCAGGTTGTTGTCAATTTGTAAACTTATTATTTGGATGCTGCACAGAATCACATTCAAGAGTTAAATAGATTTATTCACAAATCTTGTACTAGCTTACATTCATAATGTAAATAGTTTAGATAGTAAGTATTCACATTTCCTTGTAACTATTGAATGTGCAGACCATTTTATTTTCTGTGTACATATACACACACACACACACACACACACATATATATATATATATATATATATATATATATATATATATATATATATATATATATATATATATAGCTATTATTTTCAGCTTCAGTAAATCTTTATTTTGTGAAATGATTATTTGTAGGCTGTTATAAATTATTATAACATAAATTATGAAAAGATTATTGTAATAATTTTATGAGTGCAATATTTATTTTGTTAAAAATATGATTTTTTTTACTTTATACAATAAAATATACTTAATAATTTAAAATACAGTTTTATATTCAGAAGAATATATAATTTCATTTTAATTATCAATTTGTTTTTACTGTTCGTTCAATAATTTTAATTCAATAGTGAAATAAGTATTAAAATATTTGTAATAACTGAAATAATACCAAAAATATTCTACTTTTGGAATTTGGGAGTAGAAATTTCTTTCGAACATTGTAAGTTGAGTTAAAGATTATATCAGGACATGCAATCAAAACAAATTATTTAAATTAAGTATCATGTAGACTACTACTTCTATGAGACCAAAATAATTGCGTTACCAAAAGTCAACACATTAGAGTTAGAAAATTGAGCCATTTCTAAAGATACTTATGTGCATTCCATTATATGTATGTATATATACAGTTCGTAATTTTTATATTGTGTACTTAATCTAATTTAATAGTTTTGTGCTTAATTATTTTATCTAATTAAAGTCATTGTTTAGTTAATAGAAAAAAGTTATTACCATTAACAGAATATTGATGTTTAAAAAAACTGATTTTATTTAAATTAGTTGCAGTAATAAGTCCATATGCCATTTTTAATGTCCATTTTATAATTGTTATTTCCTCTTTTTATTTTGAAAATTTGCCAGCATTTGTGGATGAAGAACAAAACTTGATGTTTCTAAAGTCTAGGTCAACTCGTTTTTTAGTGCTTAATCTATCTTAAGAATAAATGCCTAGGCCAGTGTTAGAATGCTAAAAACTGAAACTAATGCTCAACACATTTTATAAAATTAAAAATTAACATGTGATGAAGAAAAAATTCACAAAAACAACAAAGAAACACAAATAGTTGACAAATATCCAACCAAATAAGAGTTATGAGGTAGTATGGGACTAACATGTATCTGACTGTAAGTGATACATTAAGCCTCTTGGAGAAGAGGCTTTATTAATTATGGTAAACAACCTGTTGCTTCTTTCTGTTTTGTTTTTAGTGTTCTAATGTAGCCTATGTTTAGCTTATGTTTAGGTTAAGCACAAGAATGAAAGCTGATCACTTTCACAACATCGTGTATTTTTCTTTATACACAGCTGATGGCAAATGTCCAAATATAATTAATTAATAAATTAAAAACAGAACAGTAGGTTTGTTGTAATCCAGCCTTTAATAATTCAGAATCTCCTAACTGTCCAGCTAAGTATAAAATGCAGTAATTATGAAGTTTAAAATGACATATAATACATTACTTTCTGACATTCGGTACTACATAACAAACATATACAGTACAAGTTAAAATTATATTTTTGAAACCGAAGCCTTTTCAAAAATTTAATTAGAGCTGCAGAACACATAAATATTTGTGAATTTGGCTTTTAAACTCTTATTGCTTTAAGCTAAAATACTAGCAACATATCACCTATATGTCCAATGTCCATTTCTCTTATAGCAACTTGAAACTTGTGACATGTTGTTTGAAAATAGAGAACCCTGCTGTTGCCAGTTTATCAAATGAACCAACAGTACTCGAATGAGTAAATTCATGCTCAGATGAAAGCGGGAAGATGTTTATGTTTTTACATCTGAAAACATCTTTATTTTGTTCAAGTCCAAAAATCAAACAAGAAATGAACCTTAAAACAGGCATGGAAAAATAATGAAAATATGAAGAACAGTATTATTGGCTGTTAGTTTTTCATATGGGTGAAATTACATTTGTGTACAATTTTGATAACATGTCATTATTGATGAGGTACAAATATAAATTACGGTCTTTATAGGTCTTGGTAAAATATGGCTATTTTAAAAATCCTATCTTACTGACTACCATGGTAGGCCATATTACTGCAAGTTTAGTGTATTACATTAAACTGCTTTTCTTAGCTTCTGACACAATGCATTTTGGAATACTTCTATTTTCAAAGCATTTTATTCTACTCTGTAGAGTGCAGTAAAAAGATTTTAAATGAAAGTATTCTGTAGCATGTTAGGAAATGTAAAATGTTTGAAGCTAAGAAAGGCAGAGATATGTACTCTACAAAATAACATTCATAATGGAAAAAATATGGTTACATTAAAAATTTTATTACATTAAACTGACAATTTACACACACACACACACACACACACACATATATATATATTTTAGAAAACCTGTTTTCATGTAGAATCTCATAGTTTAAGAATGTAATCTTTTTAATATTTTATAATCTTTTGCCAAATTTCTTCATAAATCTCCTAATAATTAATGTTGGAGAGGTGTTACTATTTACAGACATAGATGTAAAAACACAAATATAGTAAAATAAATAAAAATAATTGCCTAATGAAATATGAAAATGTTTTCTTATCTTTTTAACATTGGGTGGGCCAAATAAAACATTTAAAATAGCCTGAATGATTGTTAAATATTTGTACATATACAGTAACACAACAGCTCTATTGCAGTATTTAAACAAGTAACCAAATATGAGTTATTTGTGTGACAATACAGTAATTGTAATTTACAGTAATGACAATTTACTACTGATTATTTATTTATTTGATTAGGCTGATATATTATTGTTATTTTAATTTTAATTCTAGTATTTTTTGCAGTATCTATTAATTAATATTACTTATATCCCCCTTAAAGTCTACAACAAAAGAATATTTAACTATGTATTTACAACAGAAGATTGGTATTGACTATTCATTTTAAATACCATAGCTCAGGTTGAGAGAAAATTGTATTCAATCTAAAGAATTGTGACAATACTCTCTATATTAGAGAGATTAAAAATGTACTTTTAGTTTGTAAAGGTATTAAAATCATAATTTTTTTCAGTAAGATTTTTCTGTGATATTTTATTTATTAATTTTTTGTTTTTTCCCTAAAATTACAATATATAACTAGAACATTTTTATTTTTTGTAAAATTGTTTTTGCACCATTGTGATTTTTGAAAAAAAATTAGACAATTTTTATGCAATGTTCAGTCAGTAATGTTATTTGTTCCATTTCATTATTTGTTTACTTTTCACTATATGTGTTTATTAGGAGTGGGCCAGTTTTATCCTTGTAATATCCACTCTAATTATATTTAGTGATGCTAAAAGTTAAATTTTATTACTGTAAGCCAGTGATGGGCAAAGTATGGCCTGCAGGCCAGATTGGTGTAAACTGGTCTGTTCCAGAATATTATTTAAAATAAAAATAAAATTGCATTTATCGGATGATATTTTTTCTATGTCTGAACACAAAAAATGGTTCACTTACAAACAATTTTGATAGTTTCTTGACTGAATACAGTGATCTGAGTACACTAATGTACTGTACCAATGGAAGGAGTCATAGTGCTGGACGTGTTTTTGAGCTAAAAGAGGGAATTATAGTGGTCACACGATTGTAATGTGCATTTTTACAGACATGGCAGACTTGCATTGTAGTGGTAATTAAGGTACATAAGATAACGAAAAATGTTCTGTAGTGTTATGTTGCGGGTGTGGTATAACCGGCAAGCACTGTATTTCATTCATGCGAAAAATAGATATTTGAAAGATGTAAATTGGAAAATACTTCATGGTTTTTGGGATTTGCTTTAAAATAATTTTTTTTTTGGGATTTATAAAAGTTTTTGGGATTTGCTTTAAATTTTTTAAAAAAAATTAAAAAAATCTTCTGTCTCATGTGAACAAATTGAATGCTAAACAACACGTAAAAAAATTATTTACGATATCTGGAGGCTTGTCAAAAGGTTTAAAATGCAACTAGTTCTATATGAAAAGCAACTAGATAAAACCATTCTAACTTCCCGAAACTAAATACATTAGTCCCGTAGGTGAAGACAAGACTTGTAAGCTATAAGAAAAGCTTAAAAAGACTTATGATGAATTTGAAAGCAGGTTTCAAGACTTTGAAGATATTGAACAAGTCAAAAACATTTTCAGTGTGCCATATAATTTTGACTGTGAAAAAGGGAGAACAGAATTTCAGCTTGGACTAATTGAATTATTGCGGTGTTGCACTGCATTGAAACAGTTAACGTCTCAAAAGTGGAGTTTTACAAGTCGCTATAGAAATCAAGTTTACAAATTTGAGATCTCATGCCCAGAAGATAACTGCTACGATTGCATAATGATGTGTCAATAAACAAGTATTTTCTACCACAAAATTTGACAAAAATTGTGTCGGAAACATTAACTGATTACGTCTTAGCTTCATTTTTGAAAGTAACAGTTACATTCTGTAAGGCCGAAGATCATGTCTTTTCTGCTCTAGTGCTTTAGAAGTAGATGTGCTGTTTCAGTGTGCTTGTCACAAATTCTGCAGTTGAGGTTTTCTTGAGCTAAGCTCATAGTGTTAAGTTGTTTTTGAATGCTCCATGTATTGACACTAAACTCGAGCTTTTTCTCAGGTTAGCTCTACTTAGTAAAGAAATTTTTTGTGGTTGGTCTGATAAAGTGACCCATAGAGCTCATCTTCTGAGGTTGTTCTCCAGCAGTTACAGGTTTCTTTTTCAACCTAATTTTTCAATTTTTGTGTGGCAACAGTTTTACTAACCCCGAACAACCATTTCCATGTATATATAGGGTTCTGGCTCCTGTTTTTGCTAGTTCATCAGCCTTCTTATTTATCTTAACCTCATAGCTTCTGTGACCGGGCACCCAACTCATCAGGTCGAGTTCTTAAAGTCTGTGAGCATTCCAGCACTAACTTGGAGTTGTATTTGTGCGTATTAAATCTATAAGTACATAACTTAAGTAGCCTGGACATCTGTCTTATGAGCGTGTCAGAACATCATAAAGTGGTGACCAGGCAATGAAGTAAGAATATACGGTGAGGTCTACAGTCCTTTGAACTACTAGTTATTAGTTATTTAATGTATATATCCAATAATCCAAAAAATCTATCTGGGTAAAAGGCAATTTGTCCGGTTAAGTGTGACATCTTCCATGAAGTTTCCCCAAAATTCTTTGGAATATACAGTAATATAAAACATGTTGCAGAAGCCAGTCTTCTCATTGTTACATTTGCTTTTCACACCGTGCTTAAATCCTACTAAACTTGTTTAAAGTTGCAACTGTTTCAGAACAGTAATACTTTTAAAACTTCAGCTGTGTATTATGAAATAAACTTCTTAATTCTATGAAATATATTTTGTGTGACACGTTCAGCTGACAATTCTAGGCAATATACAAATTTAATGTTTGAAAAATAAACTATTCAAATTGGTCCACTCCTATTTTTAACAAATGTGTTTTAGTACTCCTGTGTAGGTTGTTTTAAAATGGAATTAATTAAATTCATTAATTTAAAAAATTGTTTGAATAAAGGTATTTTTCAGATTCAAGGTACTGTGTATTATTTGTTATCATAGTGGAAACTTATTTAATTTATAAGTTAATGGTTGTGCTTATCTGCACAGTGCCATTAAATATTGAATGTAATGTAATGAACATTGTAGTGATTACAACTGTTCAATAATGTTGGCTTTTTGATATTAATTGAAGTTGTTCAGTTATGTAGATGTTTAAGTACTGTATGTGCATTGTATATATATATAAAATAAATATTAAAGTAGGTTAGGTATAAACAAATTGCTATTATCTTGCCTTGTTACAACAGTCGGTATATACTGTAGTTGGATTTGTAATTTATTAAAATTCATTTTTAACAAATTTTTTGATAGTGTTTGTTACAATGCAAAAGTGGTGTGCAAAAAGTAGTTACAAGTTTACAAACACGCATTTATATTTGAATACAGCATTTTGTAAGTTTGTTATTTTTAAACTATTGTATCTTGTGTGTTTGTACAAATTATGGAGGTGTTAAACTACAGAAAATACACGTGTGCATGAAGAAATAAAACAGCTAGGGTTATTAGCATATATCTCTCTGGAGTCCACTTGCAAAACAAAATTTGCAACTACTATGACTGCTGGAGGAGTTATTGTGTATTTTTTATATGTACCTATCTACCAGTGTCTGAATTTAAAAATCTGCAAAAAACATGTTAATCCTTTTCTGTGTCTCATGTTTTGTTTAGGAACTTAGTTTCAAAGTGGGTAAAACAGAAAGGAAAAATAAATAACTTTTGTTTTATAAACTTAGAGAAATTACTTAGTTTATTACTAAGTGTAAGCTGACTAATTTTGGTTGCTTTAAATATTTTTATCACACAAAAAATCATTTATTAAATTCCATTTGTATACATTTTACCATGGTGAGTTATTTGATTAAAGAAATTTTTTTGTAAAACCAAATCATATTTAGGTAAGATATACTGAATACTAGTATAACAGAAAAAATGTTTTTACATAATTTTATTTGTGTACAAAAAGTGCATATTCGTATTAGTTCAAGTGTTTTTAAAATATCTAGACCTTTTCACCAGTCATTGTAGTATGTTACAAAAAACAAAATTAGTAAATGGAAAAAGAAGTTTGATGTTGACAGGCTCTCATACCCTTTGTAGTTTTATTTTTACACCGGTGATGGATCATTGTAGCAATAATCAAAGATATGTCACTAACCAGTTAATTTCTTGAGATTTTGTTTGTTCATTATGTGTAATTATACACAGTAGAGTATAGTGGTATCCTGGTTAATAGTCTTAATTTGCTCCAGAACTAAGACTGTTATCAGAGCAGATTGCTGTGCGAGTCAGCGTTTACAATAGAGACTTGTGGAAAACATTTTAATTTGTTACATAGAAAAAAATAATTGTGTACTCACTATTAATATGTTAAAAATGAAGAAAAATCACAGAACAGAAGTCACACTTTAACTAAATTTATATAAATGTAATTATGTCACATAAATACATACAGGACAAATCAATACTATTTTTTTTTCATACTTTAGCTTTTTTTTAGTTCAATAGTCAAAGTTTGTCTTTTATACTTCCACTGCCACAAGCACTTCTTTTAGGACCAATTTAATTAATTTGTTTGTTGTCCAATTCATAACAAAAAATTGAAAACAGGATTTAAACAACAATTTTAAACTCATATACAAAGACACAAATTTTGTTAAATTTTAAAAATCAAATATATGCAGTACAATAATATTATAACCATTTAGATATTTTAACAGGCTAACAAACATATGGTAAAAAAAAGTTATGTCAAACTAAGTAAAACTAGGTACAATGACAAAAAATGGAATAGGAGTGGGCATTCTGAGAACAGGATGCCACAATGTTTTGTGTTAATCTCTCTATGTTTTTCAGTGTCAGGTGTTTTTCTTTTACTCTAGTATATCACTTATATGAATTTTTGCAAATCTTGGGTTAGCTAAATCCTCTAATTAGTCCAGTAAAAAAAGTTGTATTGTATATTAAAAAAAAGAAACTATCCAGTTAAATTTATTAAAACTGATACAAAATAATTGAAGTAAAATGTACTTATCTAATTTAACACTGTATTATATATCACCCAGATTAAAATAAAATCACAAGACTGCTTAGATAGTTCACAGTGAGCTCACTAGCTGAACTGCTGAATGTAAACACTATATTAAGATGGTAAACATTGTTTTTTCTATGTTATTATATTATTTAGATTTTTTTATTACTTGTTTGCCTATATATTAGTCCACCAATGTAGTATTAAATTGTCTTTTAAAAATGCACCTTGTGTAATTCTTTCTATACATTTTTAATTATGTTTGAAGTAATTAACATTTTTTAAAATTTCAGTTAACAAAACTGTATTCAGTTGAGGAAGAAATACCTGAAGAACAATTGTTCCTCGTTAACACGTGTCTGCTGTGTTAACACAGCTATGCAATCAGTATGGCACATATATTGATATGCAAGATATATTGTCACTAAAGTTCATTGATTCTATTGAATGTCTTGGCATTTGAACTGTAGGTGTGAGCCTTACAATGATTCATCATGCCCATTTGAAAATTGGTCTGTCCGACTACCATAAATGTCAGAGTGGTGAATGTCTGTACAACGAGACTGTACTATATATTTGTTGTTGAGAAAGGGAGGGTATAGGTACTGTACAATTTATTATAAGCTAGATATTTCTAATGATAGAATATACAAGAGAACGAAACTTCCTTTAAGGAAAAGTACTGCATCTTCAATACTTTGCTTCTTAGACAACATATTACAAGACTCTTTAGTCCTGCTAGCAGGCTGGAAATTAGAAAGCTTGTTTCAAATATTTGAAGCCAAAGTAAAACAAAATTGATAGCACTGTCTGTCAGTTGCAATATGGCTTTCAGTAAAGGTGTAGGCTGTGGGTCGTTCAGTACTGGATGTATCAAACTGGAGTATTTTGGTTTTTGTTGATAGAGAAATTCAAAATGATATGAAACAGTGTTATCAAATTTAAAAGCAGCACACATTTTAAATTATATAATTCACTAACCAAAAGGAACATGAACCTCACACTACCATATTTGGATGCATATTAAGTAAGGGTGCACCCAGATACCAAGTTCATGGGTAGCCCTACCAGTCCAAATTGTTAAGTTACTTTAAAGATAGCCCTTGTATACAAAATATTATTCAAAAAAAGTGATGAGCAAGAAATCAATGGTTGTGCTCTATTCCTAATGACAAAATTGAATTTTTAAACTAGCTGGAAAAGGAAATTCCCAACTTTTATGACAATCAGGTGTAATTTATGGAAGCAAAGCTAAGGCTGTGGATCACTAATTCATTTGAGAGCTCATATATTCAGTTGGAAGGATTACTTACAACATTTTGATTCTTTAGTTAGCTGTGAGACTGCTACGTACAGACAAAAGTAAAGAAACCAAACTATATTTACTTTGGATGGAAATTTGGGACAATTTTTACACTGTGAAATAACGTGTTCTCTTTTACCATATGTACAACATAATACCATGGACCTAAAACCTAACGCCATCCTGGGAAGTTTCTCTCCTTGGATTGCCTTTCACGATCCACAAATAAAGTACAGTATTGTTTACCTGAGCACAAAGCTTGTCCAGGTCATCATAATTGCTAGATCTGCTGGCAACAACAATTTCTGATCTCGGGTAACAAAGCATCTACAACTTCAGTTACCTCAACTTCAGATTTATTAGAAGCACATGAGCAATCTTAATGCCATTGTCATCTTAATGTCTTATGTCATTAATAAAATGGTGCAGGGTCTCTCCAGGTCCTTGTGGATGATAGAAGAGCTTTTGCTCCAAGGTGTTTCAGTGCTTGACAGATATGAACAAATTCAGTGCCTCCCTATGGAAGTCTGAAAAGCCAGAATGTTTGAGCAAACACGAGTTAAAAAGAGTCCTGCTCATAGAACAACAAAACACTAACATGTTTCTTTGAATATCCGAATAAATAAATTTAAAGCAAATTTGATTAATTTCAATAACTTTCCAAGTAAAAGCAGTTGGTACAGAGCAGAGTTGTTATTAGCTTCTCAGCAGGATGGTGTAACTTGTACAACAAATCAGAGACAATGGGTTTTTGATTTTGAAAAACACAAAGAGCACATTTACCCAGAAACAGCCAACTCACTCAGCAGAACTTCCCAGACTTTATTAAAGGTTCCATCTGAGGAATCATGTCAGGAGTCATGGATGCAGTGGCAAACACTGACGTAATGGCCAGCTGTTGGTTTGAAATTAACTTTTAATTTGTTAAAAGCTTCTTTACAAATACCAAACCCTTTTTGTAAAGACTTGAAATCAACTGTGATAACTGACTTTGAATCCATTTTGTTAAGCTTTAGAGATTCACTCTAATCTTTTCCTAAACCAACTAATTCTAGCTTGTATTTTATAAAATGTATCTTCTCTAGTGAGGTCTTACTGCTTCTATTTCTTTACAAAGTACACAGGGGATTCTTAGCGAGTTCTACCTGATCACCTAGAATGGACTCTTTAAGGAAACTCTGCAAAAAACTCCTCAACTTCGTTCACACATGACACCCAATGAGCTCCCACGAACCATCACTTTGAAGGAAAGTTCAAACTTTTAGACAATCCAAAAATTTAAGCATTTCAGCAATTATGGATATAACCTCAAAAAAAGTTTAAAATACAATAAATTTCAAACAATTCAATTAAAAATCTAAAACAATCATAAGCCTAAGGAGACTAGCACTTCCAATGAAGTCTTTACTTAGAAAAGTTAAATAAATAAAAAAATATAGACTACAATTATTCTTAAAAACTTAAATTAATGTGTTTTCAAGCCCAAAACTGTCTCAAAAAAATTGTTGAAAGTTTCAGCAAAACTGGTTCTTAGGTCTATGAATAAAACTCTTAATAAATAAGTTATGTTGAACTTAAACCACAAAATGCTACCGACAAATATATGACCCTCTCAAACATAATTTATTGAAGCTAAGCTAAGGTTGTTGATTAGTAATTAATTTGAGAAATCATATATTCAATTAAAAAGAATACTTACGCCACTGTGATTCTCTGGACACCTCTAGGTAGACGTGAGACTGCTAAATACAGGTAAAAGTTAAGAAAACACAAACAAAGGCTTTTACACACAAATAAAAAAAATTCTAGAGCTTATTACATTTCAAAAGTTCCTACTTGACAACAATATTCAATGAAATTGGAGAATGCATTTTTACATATAATTGTATAGTTTCAATGTAAAATTTCTATTGCTTAGTGATTAAATTGGCCAACTGCTCTATTTTAAATATTATTAACAAATCTTATTAAACAATATATTCTCAAACTTTAAAATTATAAAATTCCATTTTAATTTTTATTTAATTTATAAGGGTTAATTGTAGATTAACTTTCTATTGGTATATTCTGCAGCAATCTGGTAGTATATTGAAAATAGGTGTTCCGATTCTTAAACCAGATTAACTCTTGTTTTTATGGTAGAATATGTTACAGCATTGACAAAACATATCGGTTTTACCACAACAATTTAACCATAAATGGTGCACATTTAACCAAACACAACTCCTGAAATTATAAACTATTTTTGAAAATATTTTGCACCTATAACGCACCAAAAAAATTTGAACTTTCACTAACTTTCTTCATTTTGTACAGAACACACTATCTTTCTTTAGAAATAGTCCGACGAAGTACGGCATTCCCTAAACCAAGGTCACACCAACTAAACCTTTTTAACATGCTTTTTTAAAAGTGGCCAGTTTTAATGACCAATTTTTTTTTCAAGAGTATGCTACATCTGTACTGCACTCTGGTGAAAGAAATTGAAAATGCAGTTGTACTCTTATGAAGGAAGTGTCAACAAATGGAAGGGGTATCGCAACTATTATTTGAAAGCAGGAAAAAATACCTTAAAATACCAACAAAAATTTGACAATCATCTGGGTACTTGTAATGATTGTATCATCATTGATAACAGGTAATGGAAGCTTATGGCAGGCAACAAAAGAAATGTTAAAACATGTAAAACCATAGTTCTTGTTCGACATCAAGATCAATCCAAATTTAGTATTTAAACCTCATGCATATGTATACAATGACAACTTCATTTCATACATCACAGAATATATTTCTTCTCCTTTGTCACATTTAATACAACAAAAACCACTTCCTGTGAAACAAATCCAGGAAGTAATATCCAAATTACCTAGACAAGTTTAATATGTATACAGGTTCTGAAATAATTGTGTTATAATGGTGTTTTATTCCTGACAGAATATACAGTTTATTTCTAAGAACTACCCATTTTGGAATTCAAAGGAAATTTTCAGAAATTGTCCTATTCTTAAAACCTAACCTTCCCCCATCGCTTCATCTTGTCGACCTGTTATTCAACTCCTTCTCCCCACTACTTTCAAATCACTTAAGTGTTCACTTCTTTCAAAAATATCTCCAACATTTGAAAATTATAATGTTGTTCAAACCATTAATTGAAATTCAGAAAATATAATTTTATAATTCATTAGTTTCATAAAGTAATCAATAATAGCTTAACAGGATATGAAAATAAGAAATATATATTGAATGTTTTTAGGTATCTATGGAGCATTTGATAAGTTTGGCATGAAGGTCTTATTTACAAGTTAAAACAAATTTTCTCCAAAAAACAAATTTTTTCCCCAAAAAAAAATAACACAACGTAATAATTCAATGATAAAAAAAAAAATCGATATAAATAATATCATTTAGAACATCGATTTTACATGCATGGTCTGGCAAACAACAGCTTATACAAAAAATTGAAGCCAGATTTCACAAGGTCCATATTATAATCAGTTCTGTATAACATTTAAACGGCCGACCTTCTATGGATACAAAACACAACTAATGCTAATTATACTGATGATGAAGTAATACTGTACATCCATCACGTGGCCCCCACAGGGGGTGCAGACTAGCTGCACCTATTGAGAGGATTTAGACATCCCTCGCTAAGTGTGAGTTAACACACACATTTAGGGAGGCGATAATAACCTCAATGTGCTTTTCGCCTTAAAAAAAAAATCAAGTGGCACACAAGAAAATGTCCTCCAATCTCTACACATATATATATATATATATATGTATGTATATACATATATGTACATCCCGCTATCATCGTAGCAGCTTTTCATTATCATACAATATGGCAGCTACTTGAAACAATCGAGTATATTAATATCTTATGACGTATATTTTTCTTTTAAAGAATTTAAATTCCTTAGCGAAGTCAAATTTTGATAAAACTTGGAAATAAAAAAGTAACTATATCAGTATCATTATTGCAGCTTTTCACTTAACAATATGCGAGCAGATGTATATTATTTTATTACAATAATATTATGGTAGCAATATTGCGTTAACTTACTATTAAAATATCATTGTGGCAGCTGGCAGTGTTGCCACTTTGTCAGTGTTTAGTTCTTAGTTTTCCTTATTTAGTCTACTATGAATGTTTGAAGACCGAGTCTACAGCATAAATAAAATGTATACCAAGTCTACCAGATCAGAACAAAGTATCGCCTCTTGGATTCCAATAGATCAAGTTTGCCTTATCCCTTTTTTTGTCAGTTTTTACATCTTAATCATATTTTACTTCTGAAAATTTTTGTGTGTCTGTTATTCAATTATGACCGATTGAGATGAAATTTTGTATTACCATTGCTTTGGTACTGAGATGAACATAGACCAATTCCTGTTTTAAAAAAATGCCATTATACTACTTACCCAGTCCAACATTTTTATTTAGTATTTAGTTTTGTGACGTATTAACTGTACAACAGTGACGTTTTATACGTTTATTATGTATTGGTAGGTGTAAATAATAAATATTTAAAGCACCATCATACTACTTGTCCAGCCCAACTTAATTATTTAGTATTTAGTTTTGTAAAAAAAAGTATTAACTGATTAACAGTGATGTTTTAAGCGTTTATTATATATCGGTAGGTGTGAATAATAAATATTTAAATTATTTTAAATGCCATCATACTACTTACTCAATCCAACTTAATTATTTAGTATTTAGTTTTGTAATATGTGTGCAACATTGATGTTTTAATATATTTTATATTTCTTAATATAATATGATAAATCTGAAAGTTTGTCTGTATGTTTGTTTGTTATTCAATCACACATAACTACTGGGCCGATTCAAATGAAATTCGGAATGAACATTGTTTAGGTACCTGAGGTGGACATTAAACTCGTTTTAAAAATCTTAATACCTGTTATTTATTATAAAATTAATGTTTATAAGCTTACATTTGCAATGATTTTAATTGAAAATTTTTCAAAAAACCCTATAATTTCAAAGAACCTGCCTTTCCAATTTAAAAGATTGCAGTTTCCATTGATGTTGGCATTTACTGTGACAGTTAGTACGTCGCAGGGTGAGATGTTAAGAGTAGCAGGAATACATTTGGGAAGTCCGTGCTTCTCCCACGGGCAGTTATGTCGCCTGTTCTAGTATCGAGTACAAAAATCTATATGTCTTAGCTGAAACCATAAATCGTATAATATTGTATATAAAAATATATTAAATTGAAAAAGCCTATTCTGATTTTGAAAATTGATTATAAATTTTGTTACCTACATATAATAATTGCGGGCGAAGCTGCGACGGGTAACAGCTAGTTTTTAAATATTTGTAAATAATTATTTTAATGTATAATTCATACTGTTGTATGAATCCGAATTGTCTCTAGATTTTTTTAGATTGTAATTTGAGATTCCATTGTACATTTAAATTATATAACTAGTGCAACTTACTGCTGGTTATATAGATTTATAATTTTATTGTTTGTTGTGAAAATAAAAAAAACAAGAAAGAATTCTCCCCCTCGGTTGTCACAAAATCTACATTTATAATTTTTATCAAAATGATTTCAAATATAATTTAAACACAAATTATATAAGCACAAGAGATTTACTAGTTTAATTAAACTGAGAAATAAGTACATTTTTTAAATTTCTTGTCATATTTTTTCTGCATACATTATGTAGAATATAATATAATTTTGTATATATCTATAAATCAGTATAAATGTTATCTGTAATTTTCTTTCTAATTGTCAATTTTTTACCTTCTCATATTTTTCAAATACTCAATATAGGCCTAATATATAGAGTAAGGAGAAAATTCTAGGAAAAATTTAAAAAACTTCCCAAGTAGAATATAGTATATAGAAAATTGAAAAGATAAGCATTTTTTCTGGTTTGTTATTTTTAACAAGCCTGATTCCCAAGGCTCTGTTATATAATAAGTGAGCATAGATAGATCTTTCTTCAATTCTAGGCTATTTGGATACTTTTTTTTAATATGACTGTAATGTAATTCATCTGTTGGTAAAAAATTTGTTTGCAATTTTTGTAAAGATTGTTTTAGTTACAGTAAATTATTTCTTCTTATTAATGTTAGTTGAGTAAGTAGATAATAATTATTATGATGCAGATAGGCTTACAGTATTTGAAAGCAGGAAAAAATACCTTAAAATACCAACAAAAATTTGACAATCATCAGGGTAGTTGTAATGATTGTATCATCATTGATAACAGGTAATGGAAGCTTATGGCAGGCAACAAAAGAAATGTTAAAACATGTAAAACCATAGTTATTGTTTTCCATAATATTTTAATTATATACAATCACTTTATTTTTTATTGTCCAGATTATTTTTATATGATCCAGATATCACATCTGAGATCATGATATTGAGGCTAAACATATATGATCCTGAATATGTTTTTGGTAGCAACACAGAACCTGAAATAAGGCCAGCTTCACAAAAACACACAAAGTCCCAACATCACTAGAAAGTAGTGCCAAAAAAAATTTGGTTGAGAAGAACCCAGATGTAGCCTATCAAAAAAATATTTACCAGTTAAGAATCAGGCAACTCGGAACAAAAGTGATATTACTCAGTATGGAAATATCATTGAAGATAATTACAAAATAACTAAATCATGTATTAGGAAGGATGATTTCGGTTTTTACTGTAAGACATTAATTACCACATTCGCAAGACGTTCAGCAGATAAGTTCAAAACCGATCAACAGTAAAGAAAGAAAAGAACTGATTGTTTTATTAATATGAAAGAAGAACTATCTTTATAGTACGTTAAATACAGTTAAACCTGTAAGAATTCTAACTCTTTCAAAAACATTGGTACTGACTTGTACACACTATTTTGATTTTTATTACAAACAACTTTGGCGACGTAGGAAAAAGTGTTTCCAAAACCCAGGAATAAACAAAGAATCTTCACAGGTTTCTGGACAAAATTGAATAAGTTTAAGTTTAATTTAAAATTATATGAAAAAGTTTTTTCTTGAAAGAGAGATAATTTAATATCTTTAATTTCAAAAAAAATATCCTTTAATATGTTCATTCAGATCACGTTATCTTTTAACTCATAGAGCTAAACATCAAATTAACTTTACTTCTAGAAAAATGAGAGAGTTCGCTAAGCTTTTGTTGGAAGCGAAAAAGATATACAAAAAAGATTTGATATACAACCAAAGATATGAAATCTACTGCAGGTTTTAAAATCGGAAAATTTTGATATACTCATTGACCCGGCAAAAATATGTGGTAGAATATGCTGATATGGACAGATGTAATGCTCTGTCCTACGCTATGAATATAAGCACTTCTTTAAAAGAATGCTGTGAAATACACTAAAAAAGACACATTCCTTCGAAGGAAAATGTGCAACTGAGACTGAAGCCAAGCTTTGTACAAGTATTCTTTCATTGAAGTTAAGCTGGAAATTTGAAATATCACATCAAGCTTTGATCAATCTTCATAGCAATAAGAAGAATACAATTACAATTGTTCCATTAGCAAGTGATATCAAATTATTTAGACAATACCTTATAGAGCAAGGCAGTGAGGCAGCATTAATACTGAACAATGAGTCTAATGTACATGCTTACCAAACATTTGTTGAAATTATGTACTGTAGAGTATTTTCATATACATACTTTTGTGTAGTAAAGGAGAAATTTAAATCTATTTGTGCCAATTGCACATAATCATAGTTATGAAGAATTCAAGGACATTATATGGCCAATTGAAATGATTTTTGTATGAAAATTCAAACATCTGGTCATTCAAGGGAAAAGGAAAGTGACTCATGTTTTCTTTAGCTTCGACGTGCAAAAACATATAGATCTGTTAATCAAATTGAGGAAAAAATTTGTTCTAACTGAAAATATTTTTTTTTTTGCTAATTGTACATACTAATAATCCAATAATGGGCTACAAAGTGTTGAAAAAAATATGCCAATAGCAAATCTAAAAAGTCCAGAATCAATCCTCAAGAATACTGAGGGAACATTTAGCAACAATATCTCAATTATTTATTTGCATGATCAGGATATCTAACAGCTAGCTTCTTTTATGGGGCATACATCCTCGATTCATCCGCCAAAATTGCAATATTATTATTAGCTACGGAAAGCGATGAAGGAGCAAATAATGAGGGTAAATCATTAGAAGACATAGACGTAAATATTGACAAAGATTTACTACAAATTATTGGTGATCATTATTAGGATGATAAAAACAGTCAATCATAAAACTAAGATACAACTTACTAAATTTAAAAGATTTACTTACAGGAAGTAAACCTTTCACAAGTTCATACCATCAGATACAAAATACTGTAGCCAAAAAAAAAAAAAAAAATAAAAAAATATAATATTTACAAAATGGTCTGAAGGTGCAAACAAAAATATCGTGTTCAATTTCTTCAAAATGCATACTGAAAAATTCAAAATGCCTAAAAGACTCGAATGTGATCAGTTGATCTCAGTTGATGTTCTAAAAAATAAGACGGCTAAAAATAAAAGTTCTCATCAAGAAATATTATACAAATAAAACGTCCTGAAAAATGTTAAAAACTTAAAATAATTATATCTATGAGCATGCTACACATAGCTGGCCTACAAGAAATCATGGTTTTTCTGAATGCTCCCCTGCTACATGCAATGTTTAAAATAATTTTAATATTTATTATTCACCCCTACAAATATGTATTAACCCTCTGGTTTTTTTTGTCATAGGGTTATTACAACAAAAATAAAATAATTAAGTTGAATTGGGTAAGTAGTATAACGGCGTTTAAAATAATTTAAATATTTATTATCCATACCCACCAATATATAATAAAAGTATAAAACGTCACTGTTATACAGTTAACACTTGTCACAAAACTAAATACTAAATAATTAAGTTGGAATGGGTAAATAGTATGATGGCATTTAAAATAATTGAAATATTTATATTCACACCTACCAATATATAATAAACGTATGAACCTTCACTGTTATACATTTAACATGTCCCAAAACTAAACGTTAAATAAAGTTAGATTGGGTAAGTAGTAATGGCGTTTTTTTAAAACAGGAATAACTTTATGTTTATCTCAGGTCTTAAACCATGTCCATACCAAATTTCATCTCAATCTGTCCAGCAGTTAACACGTGATTGCATAACAAACAAACACACAAACTTTCAGATCAATAATATTATTAAGATTTTTTCAATAGTATCCAAAATGCTATAATTGTGACAATCAGCAATGTTGCCAGGTCTATTGCTGCCACAATGATTGCCCAATGGAAAAATTATACAGTATCTAAATATACAGGGATTGACTGAGGCGCTGTCAACTGAAAATGTTGAAACTACTGTAGTATACAGTTTTTACATTATAATATCATTATGGCAGCAGATCAAGTCTTTAATATATCATTTTGTGTTGTTTTTATATGATGAATGTTGAAAATAAGTGCTGACATGGTGATATTAGTATCTGTTCTGAAATTAAATAAAGTTTTATCTGTTATAAAAACTTCTGGTTTTGAGATAACACGGGTTGTCAAAGTGGCCGTATATACTGCTATAAGCACCTATATATATATATATATATATATATATATATATATATATATATATATATATATATATATATACACACACATATATATATATATATATATATATATATATATATATATATATATATATATATATATATATATATATATAGAGAGAGAGAGAGAGAGAGAGAAAGACACAACATACTTTGAAATTGTAGTAAATTAAGTAAAAAAAATAGTATGTTTTTGGATTCATGAGAACTGTGTACATTATTTTGGTTCTATTTGTTTATTTATTTCTTCTCCCCCTAACTTTTATAGCAAAACTTTGAACAGAAAGAAAAAAATAATGCCTTTTGATATTTCTAAAAATTCTTTATGAAGTAGAATCAGAATACAGGGATTGAAAATGGAGTAAGTGTTTAGTATTTGTACACTTTGTGTTCTGGAACAGTTTCTGCTTTAATGACAAACAAATGTAAACAAAATCTTACATGACTATAATTTATTTAACAGGTGGTTTTAAGAAGTATATCAGTCATACACAGCAAACAAATAATACTGTACAATATTATGATATAGTATTAAAGCAGAATACTTTTAAAATGTGGCAAGATTACTTTCGTGACTAGAAAAATAATCTTTTACAACTATCAGGCTTGGAATGTAGCAGTTGAGAGGTATGGAAAGGAAGTTAAACACAATGATACTAAGCAAAGGTATACAGATACTGTATATATATATATATATATATATATATATATATATATATATATATATATATATATATATATATATATATATATATATATATATATATATATATATAAACCATCAGTACAGAAACAATAAGTAGGTAATTAACAGAGAAAATACCTTTTACATCTGTACATGCACCATTGTTTATAGTTACAGTAAACTCTCTCACATCCACCCTGAGTTCTGGTCGCTACTGATCAAAATTTTCAGTCAATAATTTAGGTTTGAGAGTAACTTTGTATCCTTGACTGTTTTTTAAAAAGTAAAGAATCCATTATTAAGTTGTGAATTAATGCATTATTAATAGTTAGAGGAATAAAAAGTGTATATGCTAGAATCTTGTAATTTAACTACCATACTTATAATGTATTCAGTGAGTGTTACAAAAAGCCACTGTATCAGAGGTATATAAACAGTGTATAATTTTCAGATGTTTCATTTTTAGCCCTCCTTGTCGCTACTTTAGGCTAAGAATGAGAGTATTTATTGTAACTTCTTGAGGCATGCAACTAGTTTTTGTTTAAATCTTTTAATAAATATGTTTTGTAAGTACAATTCACACTTTTTAAAATATTCAAATTTAGTGAAAATTTGATTCATGAAATCAAATTCATTTCATAATGATCATTCTGAAAGGTAGGTAAAATTTTTATTTTTTTAGGAAGTCTCACATTACTTGTTATCACAATTATTCAGAATCCTGTTTTCAGGATTACTTTAGTTCATACATGAATTTAGAAACAAAATGGTAACAAATTAAATATCATACTTTAACATATATATATGTTGATACATATATTAAGATATTTTGAATGTATCAATACAAATATGCAAAACTTAAATTGGTATCCAACTAATAAACATATTTTCATTTTGTAAATTTATTGATTATCATGTAACATCCAGTTTTTTATATGATAAGTTACACTTTTAGAAAATTTATATAATTTCTTAATACACAAACAGAAAAGGTATCATTATTCTCCATGATAGCACAAAATAAACCATATCACACAATATAGTCTTTATGGATACAATCTGATTGCTTTATATAATTTAAACTTGTTTAATAAGGAAAAGTTGTCTACAAGTTTTGTTTCTGATATTTACATTATAAGAAGTGATATTCTCCCTTGACTTTATAAGTAAACTGCATTCACAATGAATTCAATTATTATGTTATACCCAAATTCTGAGTAGTCAAATTAGTGACTACAGTTTTTATCTACCAAAATATGTACATGATATGAGCATATTAATACAATCACCGTCAAAGAACAGTGAAAAATAAAATTAATTTTACTTTAGGCTATGTGCATTGTGTTTAACCCCAATACATTCTAACTGGGCAATGACTTTAGTAGAATCCATATATAATTTAAGCAATTACATAGAAAGACCAATATTGTATTATAAATAATGAATAAAATAAAATAAAATAGATTGAAACTGCTGCTGAACATAAATTTTCCTTGAGGAATAACTTTAAATTTACTTCATTCAGAATTTAGACAAATATTTATTTGTTAATTTAAAACTTATATCTTTTTAAGTTGTTTTATTGAAAATTATTTTGTAGGTCAAAGTTCTTGACTTTGATATCGCTTTTGGAAATATGTGAAAAAAATTCCAGTATATGTAGAGAGCACCCCAAAAACTAATATGGGAATGATATATACTTTGATTTTGAAATTTCTGTTTTCTGGGCAAATATTTGATGATTTAAAATAAAAAAAAATGTTCACAGATTTTCTGTGCATAGTTTTTACAGATAAATGTAAGTATTCATAAATTTCTAAAATTATTGAAATGAGATGATAAATGTTCCAGAATGCATGTTCTGAATTATACAGGATTTTTCTAATAGAAAATGATGAAAAAAACTTTTCTTTCCAAAAACAATTCTAAGCTATACAGAAAAAGACAGAATATCTTTCTTTTTATGTACCAACACTATAAGTAACTTAAAAGTAAAACAAATGATTGAAAAAAAATCATTTGCCCTCTCAAAGATTTAAAGCTAGTTTATGCAACAAGGCATGTTTGTTAACCAGTGATGTATTTCTGGAATCTTTTCGTGATACTTGCGTGTGATGTGGAAAATATCTTTCATCTATAAACATCTCAAGCTTTTTTATTGAACAATGACATTTGAACATCCACTTATTTCACTCTAAAGTAGTTTTTCTACCACCTTGATTATGTAAATAATAGATTATAATGCTGTAGTAAAGCTAGTATTATAACAGTACTCAAAGCTTAAAACAGTGGTCTCCAAGCTGCTATTACCTGTCAAAGATTTTTGTCACATTCAACAAAAACAATGGTCCCCAACAATGATTGTTGTTGAGGGTCACTAAACATTGTTGGCCACAAAGGGGACCATTGTTTTTGTTGAAGGTTGCAGAAACCTTTCACAACAGTTTGCCAACACAGGTAATAGTTTGGAGACAGTGGTTGTACGCTTTAAACACAGTTATAATTGCTTTACTATAGCATTACAGGCGAATTATTTGCATAATCAGTAAAGTTGTATTGGGTGGTAGAAAAACTACCTTACAGCTGAGAGGACTTATTTTGAATTAAGTGGATGTTCAAATGTCAGTGACAAGTATAAATATTTGAAATGTTATAGATGAGATATTTTTCACATCAAAAATTAAGTATCACTAAAAAATTCCAGAAATACATCACTAGTTAATATATATGCCTTCTTGCATAAACTGCTTTTCTTTCTGGTGTTTTTAATTTTTTGCTCTACACTGGTTATTGAGCAAACTCATTACTTAGAACGTATTGTGGATATTTGGTTTTGAATGATGACCAATTATTGATATATAAACTGTAAATACTTAGAACGCTTTTGGATAAAAAAAATTATTATATACATTTGGATATTTGCTTGCTTGGCCACAATAGTTTTGAATGATGACTGCAATATATATATATATATATATATATATATATATATATATATATATATATATATTTGTAGTTACGGAAACAACGTATATATGAAGGTGGAGTTCGCCAATGGTGCATTAGATTTAAAAATGGACGCGAAGTAATGTTCATGACGAAGAGAAGAGTGGCAGACCGAGCATTGTGAGTGATGAGCTGGTTGCAAATGTCAATGAAAAAATTCGTGAAAACCGCTGTTTCACAATAACCGAACTTTCACTTTGTTTCCCACAAGTTTCGCGAACATTGTTAAATGAAATTGTCACCAAAAGTTAGGATACCATAAGTTTTGTGCCAGATGGGTGCCAAAGTTCCTGACAGAACAGCACAAGGGTCAGCGATGGCTGCATCGTTGTCATTTCTGGACGCTACTACGACAAAGATGGTGAATCATTTCTTGATCGCATCGTAACGGGAGTGTTATAATTGGTTGACTTAGCATTACAGGTGGAGCATTTGCATAAATCAGTAAAGGTATTGCCAAACATTGGTAGACTTAAAACGAGCTATCCAGAACAAGCGGAGAGGACTTATTTTGAATTAAGTGGATGTTCAAATGTCAGTGACAAGTATAAATATTTGAAATGTTATAGATGAGATATTTTCCTCATCCATCAAAATTAAGTATCACTAAAAATTCCGAAGATGATACATCACTAGTTAATATATATGCCTTCTTGCAGATCATAAACTGCTTTTCTTTCTGGTGTTTTAAGTTTTTGCTCTACACTGGTTATTGAGCAAACTCATTACCTTAGACAAATTGTGGATATTTGGTTTTGAATGATGTCTATATAAATATATATTTATATTATATATATATATATATATATATATATATATATATATATATATATAGTAAATGGTATATATTGTATTTTAAAAATTGGTATACAATATATTTAAAAATATATTGTAAATGGGAATTGTATTTAAATTCAGAGTTAGAGTATAACATGTTTCAGGAATGATTATTTTGAATTTTAGTAAGTGACTGATTGCCTTTAGTAGAAAATATTAATCCCCTTAGATATAAAAAGTACTGTACAGTGGAAACTTGTTATTGTGCAAAACATGTTCTACCATAAGTTATCAAAAAAGAAAAAATGTATTTAAAATGTATTTTTACATATTAATTAGTAAAAATATTATAGCTGTGATCTTATGGTCACACTAATGATTCAAATGTAGCATGGCTATCTTGATACAACAGTGATACTACAGTGTCCTATCTAAAATGTACATGACATAAGAAAATAAATTTGCAACGTGACACAAACTTTCAAAAACCAACAAGCTTTTTACTACTTTTAGGCTCAATTTTGTATATTAACAAGAAACTAGCAAATTAATAGTATTTGAGACACATGCATTTTTTTGTAGGTGTTACAGACACATAGCAACACATGTTCTTACATTTTGTAAAAATAAAAAACTTTTCTAGGCTAATTACCTATGTGCTGTAGTACATTTACCACACCTATTTGGTTACAGCTACTTTTATCAGCTCTGCTTCAAAACAGTGACAATAATAAATTCTGATTGTTCAATTTACTGTAAATAAAAAAATCTAACTTGCTCCTTTCTGTAACACAAAACTTGAATAATAATAATATAAAGTAGTAATACAAAAATATATATTGTAAGCTAACTTAAAAATAAAATTAATCAAAATATAATAATTTTATTATTCTACAAAATAAATTGATGAATGTTATCTTACATTAAAAAAATATAACTAAAATTATATTATCAACTATATATATAGCACTTGTTGCATTGTTTTGTAGATAAATACAACATAACTGAATTATAAATGTCTTGTGTAAATAGAGTATTTTTTTATATATTACAGAATGTCAGTACTAAACCTAATTTGAGAAGACAGAATCGTCTCGAGATAAAGGTTCGTTTGGAGCGGAATCTCTCCGCTGTATGTTTGTTTTGTGGGCAGCTACTTCTTTGATAGAACTTAATGTCTTATGCAGCCAGGGTGGCCAACTGTTACGAGCACTTAGTGTCTGCAGTTCAGCCAATGTTGCACTTAACTGATGCGTTAAATCCTACAAGAAAAATGTAAAATTTTGTTTTAAAAATTACAAATCGTACTTTCGTACTTACCAGATTAATAAATAAATTCACATTTTCAGTTTTTAAAAATAAGTTACAGTTTAAAATAATTGTTATAGTAGCAAACTTTTTTTTTTAAATTCAAACACAAATTAATAATAAATAATACGCTAATCAGGAAATAACAAATTTTCTTAACAGTCAGGTGCGAATTATTCACTGTACAATATTTCAAAAAAATCTTTTATACCTGGCAGATCTTCCTTAAAATGTTGGTTTTCAAATACACTTTCTTCAAAATACAAATTTTAGAAATTCTAGAGAGGATTAAAATCATAATATTTTATGTTTCTGACAGAAATCAAAAATCTTAATTTTTTAAAAATTCTTTATTAAACATGACTTATATTTTCATTAAAAAAAGACTACATTAGTTCAAATTTAGGATACAATCTAAGTTTTAAATACAATTATCAGAGAAAAATTTTAAAAAAATTGTAGAAAATAAAATGAAAAAGAGTAAAACATTTAAAACAGAGTAAAAAATCTATCATATAAATAAAACAATTTTAATGTTTTGAAAGTAGTTATGTATAAAGTATACACACATAAGTATTTAAAGTAAAGTAATTTATATTAAAGCTCTAAATAAACACAATACAATTTGATAAATATATAAAGTGTAGATGCGGAAAACCAGGAATATCTGTTGGCAAGAAAATAAATCTGTGAGTTGGACTACTAATCCTCATGTTGGTCTGCTTTTTTAAATTACTCCTTAACAATCGAATATTCATATTATTATTTATTTGTACATTTGCCATCATTTGTGTAAGAGCAATATACAACTTTTCAAAAGAGTGAATCAACCCTCGTTCACCTGGGCATCAACCTAAAACTGTTATTATGCACTTAAGTCCAAGAGTTGAATCACAGTCTTGAATGTTTTGTAAAATATTGCGAGAGTTGCTTTTTAATTAATGTTCTGATATACAACTATTAAACAGGCCCTTGTGCAAATTAATAATGTAAAAAAACACAAAAATGTTTTGAAAACAATATTTATATTTTCAAACAGCTTCCAATATTATTTTAAGAGATATATAACTGTACAAGATGTGTCCCCCCTCAGGACAGTTCCCTACTTAAAGTTTGCACGTTTGTCAGCACAGGCAGTCAGTCCATTAGGCTGATTAATTGTGATCAAAGTTTGTAAATACAGCAAACAGTTTAATGGAAAGTAGTCTGTTAAATGAGGACATAATCTGGAATTACATTATTAACTATTTGCACTCGAATGGCCCAATAATACTAGTTTCTCAGTTAGTTTGGAATATTTAATGTGTCGGATGGCTAGCCTGAATAGCCGCTCAAGTTTGTGTGATGTAGCAATCATGCTGTGCCAGCAGCTCAAAATTATTTTTCACAACAATATAGTGTTGGTACACAGTATTTACTTTTTTTAAAAAACAAATTAAGAACTTCTAGAAAACATGATAGAGTATATATATATATATATATATATATATATATATATATATATATATATATATATATATATATGATAAGAGTGATGAAACCAATATATATATATATTTTGGTTTATTTATTAATTTTTTTTTGCCGGCGAAAAACCGATGGGGTTATCATCGCCGATTTTATTTATTAAAATACTGTTATACGAGGTATGTCCAGAAAGTAAGTTCTGTTTCAATTTCTCTACGCTGCAGCGCTGCGATCGTAGTTCCACACATACACGGTAGATGCTTTGTATCAAGGAGAAGAAACGTGCGCCATTTTGAGATCGCTGTCAGCCATGTACGCTTTGTTGTGTTTGTTTACAATGTTGGTGTTGATTGAAAATCCCACCGCTTGTGAAATCAGATCTGTGATTCGTTTTCTGAATGCTAGGAAAGTGAAACTAATTGAAATTTATCGGCAAATTTGCGAAGTTTACGGACAAAATGCGATGAGTGATTCAATGGTGAGAAGATGGGTCCAACAGTTCAATGAAGGACGTAGTGAAGTGCATGATGAAGAACGAAGTGGGCGTCCATCTTTGGTTACAGAAGAACTGGTTCACGCGATTGATGACAAGATCCAGGAAAACCGCAAGTTTACAATTAGTGCTCTCGCTATTGAATTTCCCCAAATCTCACCATCACTAATTCATGAAATTGTTACCAAAAAACTGAAATTTCGTAAACTTTGCTCACGTTGGGTACCAAAGATTCTTACTGAACAACACAAAACAAACCGGATGGGTAGTGCACTTCAGTTTTTGACCCGTTATGATGAAGGCGGCGAAGAATTTCTGAACAGATAGCCACAGGAGATGAAACTTGGGTTTCTTACGACGCCCCTGAAAGTAAGTGGCAATCAATGGAATGGAGGCACACTTCATCCCCAGCAAAGGTTAAACAGAAACAAATCTTGACACCTCGAAAAATGATGTGCACAGTGTTCTGGGACTGGAAAGGCATCTTACTCATTGATTTCTTACCGTGTGGTCAAACAATCAAAGCAGATGTTTATTGCGAGATACTAAGGAAATTGTGCCGTGCAATACAGAATAAGCGCTAAGGTGTTGTTTTTCTTCACGACAACGTACGACCACACACTGCAAATGTGACGAAAAACCTCCTACAGGGATTTGGCTGGGATGAGTTTTACCATACTCCGTACAGCCCTAACCTCGCTCCTAGCGACATTCATCTGTTCTTTCATCTCAAGTCTTTCCTTGGCGATCAACTTCAACAATGACGAAAGAAAATGTTTCCAACTGGTTGAAGACACAGGTGGCAAACTTCTATGAAGAAGGTATACAAAAATTTGTGCCACGCTATGACAAATGACTGCAAAATTTCGGCAGTTATGTGGAAAAGTAGTTTAAGAGTTTCAGAATTTTGTGCAATAAATAATTGTTCTGTATCTATACACAATTTAATTTTATTACCAAACGGAACTTACTTTTTGGACGTACCTCGTAATATGACAATGTATTTACAGCTAAAATATAAAACATTTATAAATAAAATAATATATATATATTGTAAGTACAGTGATACCCTGGCTTATGGTGGACCTGAGCAACGGTCTAACTCACGGAATGTAAAATGACCCGCATAACAGTTTAGGTTTCCGATTAAGGGCTGAACATATTATAATAGTGTTGCCATTTTGTTAAATTATTTCTAAGCACATGTGCTGTTGCTACAGAAATAAACATTGTGTTGAGTTAACACTAACAAGTTTTTGATTGATGGATGTTTGGTTTTTGTAGGGCAATAACTTATCTGATATTTCTTAGTTATCTGTTCACAGAATGCCCACTCCTATTCCATTTTTTGTCATTGTACCTAATTTTACTTAGTTTGTAATAACTCTTTTACAGAGTCTTTAATTTGTTAGTCCATTAAAAATTTAAACAGTTATATTATCATGTTACATACTTTTGATTTTTAAATTTAACAAACCGTTAAGTGTCTTTGCATACAAGTTTCAAATTGTTATTTAAATCCTGTTTTCAATTTTTTTGTGAATATTAATTAAATGGGTCATAAAAGAAGTGCTTGTGGCAGTGGAAGTAAAAGACAAACTTTGACTATTGAACTAAAAAAAAAGCTACAGTATGAACTAAAAAATTAAACAGTATTGATTTGTCCTGTGTGTATTTATGTGACATAATTTCATTTATATAAATTTAGTTACAATAAAGTGTGACTAGCTCTCATCTATCCTCTTTACAAAAAAGGCTTAAAAACAGACCCAAACAACTATAGAGGTATATCATTGCTGGATGTAACATATAAGATTCTTTCAAAAGTCCTTTTAATGAGAGCAGAGCCACAATTGGACCCACAATTGGGAGAATACCAGGGAGGTTTTAGAAAAGGTAGATCATGCGTGGAACAAATATTCAATCTTAAAAACATTATGGCATACCAAAAAGTAAGAGCTAAAACATATGTAATTACTTTTATTGATTTTAAAAAGGCCTACGATTCCGTTGATAGAGAATCTCTTATATCCGTACTAGAAGAACTAAATTTGGATAAGAAAACAACTAATATCATAAAAGCAACTATAACAAATACAGTTTGAAAGTTAAATTTATGGGTGAACTATCGAATTCATTTGAAGTAAAAACAGGAGTCAGGCAGGGGATGGGCTCTCCCTTTATTGTTTAATTGTGCACTTGAGAAAGTAGTCAGGGAATGGAAGAAAAATATAAAAAGTGGAATAGGATTGGGTTACAAAAGAAGAATCTCAGAATTAGCTGTATTGCATTTGCAGATGATATGGCCTTGTTTGCTGAAACAATGGAGGAAGCAAGGAGCAGATTCTTGAATTGAAGAAACAAGCAGCTAAAATAGGTCTAAACATATCGTTTGAAAAGACCAAAATCATGACAAACAACAAATACCCAAATAAATATCTTAAAATCCAAGAACAGAAAATAGAAATTGTAAAAGAGTTCAAATATCTTGGTGAATGGATTAGTTGGAATGCAGATGAGGGCAAGGCAATGGAATCCAGAAGAAACAAACTTGAATTGGCCTTCCAATTGTGAAAGAAACATACAATAAGATCCCTTTCATGGGGTCCAAAATTAAACATTATAAAACAGTGATCAAGCCGGAAGCACTGTACGCAGCAGAAACATTAACCATGAATCGCATAGGCCAGATAGAAAAACTTGAAATAACGGAAAGGAAAATCTTAAGAAAAATTATAGGAACAAAATTTCAGGATAATAAGGTTGTATATAGAAGAAATGAAGCTCTCTATAAGAAAATTGAAAAACTGTCCGATACTATGAGAAAAAGGAGAATAAATTTTTACGGCCATCTTCTTAGAATGAACTCCAATAGATTGACGTGAAACAGGTGTTTGATTTTTCCATAATCGTAAAACAAAACCGAACTGGTTTAAAGAAATTGAAAAAGACCTAATAGACTTAAAAATTACAGAAAATTCACTGCTTGACCAAACTGCTAAGATAAGTACCAAGGACGAAAGAATAAGATTCCAAGATAAAACCAAAATAAGACCTAAACCTGTCATTTCGGAAGAGGAGAGGAAGAGAAGATCGGAAAGAATGAAGAGCTACTGGGAACAAAGAAAAGTACAGCGCGCAAGAAATGATTGATTCAGCGTACCCCAAAGAGGGTGAAACGAAAAGAAGAAGAAAAGTGTGACTAAATTGAAAAAAATAATTGAGTACTCCCTATTAATATGTCAAAGATGAAGAAAATTCACAGAACAGACTTCTGTTCTGTGAATTTTTTTCATCTTTGACATATTAATAGTGAGCATTCAATTATTTTTTTCTATGTACAAATTAAAATGTTTTCCACAAGTCTCTATTGTAAATGCTGACTTGCACAGCAGTCTGCTCAGATAACAGTCTTAGTTCTGGAATGAATTAAGACCATTAACCGGGGTATATTTAGAATTGAATATTGTTTTATTTATAATATTGAATACTTAGAAAACTCAGTATATTACATTTAAGAATGGATTTCTACTACATATTCAAGCATTAATGAACTGAAACTATCAAGTCATGACATATACTGTATGTACTGCATATGTAATTAAAATAGTCGGACGTTAAACACAAAAAAAAAAAAAAAAAAAAAAAAAAAAATGTAATTAAAAAAAGTTAAAAAAAAACTTTGAATACAAAAATATTATTACCCTTTATCAAAATTTCAAATAAAATAATAATACTTTGGGTTTTAGTTGTTTAAAAAGTTGAAGTCCCTTAGTGTTCCTTTTGTATACTAGTTTATTATTAATTTAATAAGAAAATTCAAACTATAAGAAATACAGATACAGACACACACACATACACACAAACAAACAGGCATCAGTGGTCGATGTGGTAAAGCACCATTCAGTCTGCTGCATCTTTGAACTGCACACCTAAAGGTTCTAAGTTTGAGCCGCAGTTACTCCAGCTGCTTTTCCCCTTACATTAACACCGATTCCTCATCGTCATTAGTCTAACTGGCATAAAGTATAGATGTTAAGAAGAAAATACAAACATATTTAAATTATTAAATAATTAACAAATTATATATAATAAAAAATGAACTGTTTGTAATATGTTTTGAGTAGTGCTACATTACCTGGTTGTGACATTCTGCCTCTACTTGAGCCAGCTTCGCTCTTGCCAAATCAAGTTCCAGTTCTTTGATTCTCTGTTGGCACATTGCCAATGATGTCTCTTCGTGTTTTTCTTCATCTATTACCAAATCTTCGGTTGCAATTTTTGAGCATTGTTGACATCCAGATACTTTTTTCTAGATACAAATGTAATATAATTTAAAGAAACAAAATTTATCTAAATATTTTTCTATATAAAATTTAGAACAAAATAATAATTCTAATTTTTGTAGAAATTTCTGGAGGCAAGAACTGAAATGTGATTTTAGGGTAATTTTGTCCGTAACTTATAAAAAAGATATGTAAAGAAAACTATAATGTAAAAGTCTTGCCAAAAAGTAACCTATTAAGCCCATTGCAATCAATGTAGTATGTTCATGAATTTACAGTACAGAAGGTTCAGGATGAAACCTTGCAATTACAAATGAAATTGAAGGGACATTTCTCTGAGAGATTTTATGAAATTAAGTAAAATATAACAAAATAACAAAGGGCTCCTGGGGAGGGCAATGGTTTTAATGGAGAAAGCTGTTCCTGGGGAGGGGGTTCTGAAATACCCCCTCCAGCAAATTAGTGGCATAGAAAATTTTTTCAAACTTTGACATTCAAAAACAGTTTAAAAATCCATTTTAGACTCTAATTTTTGTATTTGAAATAAAAATGAAAAATTTCTAGGAAAATTTTGATACTATACATTGCATGAAATGGATTACTGTAAAAACAAGCGTAACAAATGCAAGTAAAATAAATTTAGAAAGTGAACATTAAATTAACACCAAATGAAGTACATCAGGACCTGATTAATGCATTCATTGCTTAATCTGTTAACCACTTATATTGATCAAATCACAAAGAATGGATTATATTTGTAAATCAAGGTTAATTCTATGATGATTATAGTATCAATATGACAGGTAGTTTGAGTAGAAATGCAGTGACTGACTACATTTCTGTGAAGTAGACAAACTTCATATTGATTCAGGGAAGATGAGGAAAGTAAACAAAGCACAACATACAAATGACAGGTCAGTTTATTTAGGACAGCTGATAGCTCTGTGATTAATAGGATGGTGATTCCATTGACTAGTTATGAATACATTCCTTAAACAAGCAAACAAGTCATTTCCCTACAGCTGCTTTATTGCTGACTGGTAGTTTTGCATGTTATCTGAAACTCTATACAACTGCCTGTTATGCAATATGTACAGAACGGTAACAAACATAAAATAGGCTTATTACTAATCGCTTTTCTGCTTAGCGATTAGTCGATTGATAGATTTATACAGTGCAGCAGCACCATTTCTCATTATCTTAATTTTTATACATTATAGTTTATATTGTAGCACGTGCAGTGAGTACTTAAACATACAGTTAGTGTACCTAGTGTGGTGTCAGAATATGTAATAAATATACACATTTCAGTTAGAGTAGTCTCATTTACATAATTTTTTATCTTTGCTTGAAAATGTAAGAAATGTAAGAAAATGTAAGAAAATGTAAGAAAATGTGTTTGTAAGAAAACTAATTTAAATTTTGGAGAAAATTATTTTTTTTTTTATGAAATCAATTTAAATAACTTTGATTTTACATTATTTTTTATCCACAATATCTATCTTGACCATTAGCACTGATAATTTAGTTGTCTGTTTACAGACAATATAGAAACACTACTATAGTGTTTCTAACCATAACTACACTAATACAGTATGTACAGAAATTTACTGACTGTATTAAAAAAAACTTTTAAATGTATCTAACATATTTTACAAATAAAGCTTATATGCATATTTATGTTTAGCGGATTACAGTTGCAGAACGTGAAGAAAGCCCATGCCAAAGACTCCAGAGTGCATCACGTTTTCTGTCTTGCCACTTATAGTCAAAACATGCATCCCAAATGTGAGCACAGTAACAAGTGATTACAGTTTATTTCAGAATAGTTAGTTTCTTAAGACAGATTACCTTAAGTTGGTTAAAAGCTGTTTTTGAAGCTAACTGTTCAGAATCCAGTCTCTGGCAAATCTAAAAAAAAAACATAGGAACACAATTTTAATATTAGTATTAAAATATTTTAACATAAGGCTGTTAACAGATAAAGTTTTCAACATCTTTATCCCCCCCCAACTGTGAATTGTGCTATAATCACTGTTTTATACATTCAAAAATAGTTTTTTAGATTTATGAAAAAAATGAATTTTAGGAGTTTTATAAAATATAAAACTAAGTTTTATAAATAAAAATAAAAAAAATCTATTGTGAACAACTGAGAGTTTCTTCTTCTTCTTCATATCAGCTGATCTATATCCCTATGCACATCAGCCACAAGGGTTTATTGTGCTTCCAATGCTAGTATACTTCTTGGCATCAGAAGTCACTTTCAAGATCCAAGAGTCTCTCTCTCTCACACACACTCACTCACTCACAAAATAAGTTTTAACTGATTTATCTTATTTACTATTACAAAGTATAACAGACACTTCTGATACATGAACATCTCTAGTGGGCAGACTTTTTTTTTTTTAGAACAGAAAATATTGTTTTGTACAAGAATTTACCTTCCTTTAAACAGACATTCTATTGGCAGGACATTGGCAGTAAAATTTTTTGAATTTCTATACATCTTAGGTTTTTATACCTAGCACCAAATTATACCTTTAAAATTATTTTGTATGTGTATGACAACATTCACTTTTTAGGTTTTATAAGAAATAGCCAAACTGTTTGGAACTATATGTGTTAAGGTACTGTTGTTGGTCTAACACAGTAGACAACACCATGACACAGTAGATAAGGACAAACAGATTTTATTACTATTTTTATTTACTTCAACCAATAAATACAAATTAAAACTAAAAAAGTTCCTCATTGATCTCTATTTGTACATCAAAGAAAATAAAAACCATAAGATTTTTGCTGGTCAATAATAATTCGTGTCACATCAATTTTTATAGTTGACAAATTTCACCCAATGAACTGACCTTCACAACAAATGTATTTTGTTCTTACGCCTACAGAATATTACTGTAATTTCCTAAATGGTACTTGCACTATAAAATGAACAGCGTATGTGTTGAGTGATTTCCTAAGGTTTGTTTTCTGTATGCAAAAATAGTAGCTTTTTTTTATATACAGTAAGTTAGTAGTTTTTTGTGTAGCTAAAGTACTTACAGTAACATATTATTGGTTAAAAAATTTTCTTAAACCTATTTTTATAAAATACAGTACAAGTAAATAAAGACTATGAGCCGTAAAATACAAACTGTATAATATAATAATAATATATAATGTATGTATTTTATATATTATATGTTTATATTATGTATTATAATATAAATTATAAATAAAATAGTTATCATTTTGGGATAACTTCAGTTTTTTCTGAGAGTATGCAATATTTTAAAACAAAATTTTCACCACCTTCCTAATAGATGAGTGCCTCTCAAAGCAGTCAAAAAATTGTGAGAATGGTGAGTGTCTGTACAGTAGAGGTTTCATAGTATTTACCTACAGTACTAAATAATAAACTAGTAATTACTACTAATTTATTAAAAAAAATATGCATTTAAACAAATGAGGGATACAGAAATCATCCTTGGTTGTACACAGCCACAACAAATACTGAATTTTTTCTTAAACTAAGGATAATACATATTCATTCACACCAGTGTACATTGCTCTGTAAAACATTAAACATAACATACAGTGCGGAATTTATATTTGTAATCCCTGTCGCCATACTTATAAATTTAAAATATATTGTTTATTTTGAAGTAAGCATACAATTCTTGGTTTAAAAAATTCTTGCAATGTGAAGACATATTTTATAATTTTAAAAATATTAAAAATAAATAATTTAAAAATAAAATAATATATAAATTATACATACCTGTTTATATTCTGCAATGATGGTTGTGTTACGAATGCTGTCATTTTCTGCTTTTTGAATTTCACGTTTCAAAATATCTTTAACCTGTAAACAAGGATCTGAATAATTAGGAGCTTTTCAGAAATCTATTAAACAGTGTGTTGCAAAAACATGTATTGATACTGTTTCCTGTAAACTAACCTATTACAGAACTTGAACAAGTTGTTAGAAAGGAAAGATAAATGTAGGGAAGTGATTTTTAGTAAATTCTGAAAAGTTGCAAGATGGAAAACATTGTGAACATTGTTAGACCTTACTTCCAACATACAAACTTCCTTAGGCAAATTTTATTTTCTGCTAAGTCCACATTCAAGTTAAATGATGTGAACTGCCGTAACTGCCAAATACGAAGGTCAGAAAACCCACATGGATTAGTAGAGAATCCTGAAGTAACAGAGTCCTAAAATGAATGCCTAATCTTTTGTCATACATAATCTAATAATTGTTGCAAATATTAGTAAGGTAAGTATACTTGGATATATTTGCCTAATCGAGAACATAAATGGTTTCTCTGGATTTTACATTGCAAAAGATGGTTAGCAGCCTGAGATACATTACACTGCCATAAAGTCTCAATTTTATGCTAAAGGATTTATTTTTTCAGGTTATGGGAAGACTTGTTTAGTACTCAACCTAACCCGCTTTCTACTTACTGCTATTGGCCAATGGTAAGGAAACCCTTACTAATTCATTTTCTATTGGGAAGCCCTATTTATTAGTTGTAATTAAAATGCTAACAAAAAGCAAATATATTAATCAGTCACACACTTTATATATATATATATATATATATATATATATACACACACACACACACACACACACACATATATATATATATATATATATATATATATATATATATATATATTTGTTTGCTTATTAATTTATGTAATCTCATATAGTGTTAAACTGTGACAGGTATTGTGCCAAATACAATCATTATAGTAGTTGCTACATGAGATGAACAATCAATTGCAACTGAATTATCTGTGGTAGTTCCGTGCCACTACTTGAACCACCAGAATAATATTTACACAGTCTAATTAATGCTTGCATATATGAACTGAAAAAAATCCAGTCTCATGAGCATCTGTGCTAAAAAAAAAAAAAACAACAAATATAAAAGCAATTACTGCTGCCATGCTTAACAGAAAGAAGACTTCATTATAAGATTGTGTTTGTCACTTATATTAAAAGTGAAGGTTTTAATAAAATAAACTTCATTTAAGATCCAAGAATTCTTTTCACACATAACTTATGTGCAAAGGAAAATTGTTTTTAATGTACCATACTTGACATAAGCCAAGGGTGTCCAGCTAATTGAAACACAAAGAAAGACAATTTTTTTATTGGAAGTCAACTAATGTTCAACCTTTTGTTATGATTTAGAAAAATATTAATTTTTAGTTACTAGTCTTAAATATTATAATGAGGTCACAGCCAAAGAATGAACACTATTGACAAAGACATAGGATAATTACGAAACTGCTGACATACTGCCTGTTGCAATAAGCAACAAGGTATGTAGAACAGCAGTTGAAATAAAAGCTTGAGGAAGAAGTAGGGTGGGGACAGTCGATTCCGAGGGGACTGGAACGTCGGTATATTCTGGGTGACGGTCGATTCTGTGAAGACCTGAAGGCTGTACGTCGGACGCACTACGGAAGAGCATTCCAGCCAGGCAGTGCTGTGAAGTGGTGAATTGGCGGTAAAAGTAGGTAAACAAAAATTTGTATACACTTCTTCCCCTTTTACTTTTGGTTTGAATACATTAGTATATATTTTGGGGAACATTTTGAAGAATAAGACGGTAGTGTTCATTCTTGGGGTTGTCATAAACCATACTTGTAACTGTAACAAGATAAATGTAATATAATCTTTATATATTAAAGGGTTTTTTTCATAGTTAACCTATAGTTATTTCTTTGGAGGACCCGAGTGTAGGGACCCTGAACCCCTAACAAATGGTGCATCGGTCGTGTTTTAGTCTTTACTAGAAATTCCTTGGTATTGCAGGGTTACAGTTTTGTGTTGAATAATTGTTTTCAGGGTTATATAGTGGTACTTCCGTTAGGTTTTGACTGTTATAGGCATCAACAACTATTAATTGCGGACATAATAACATTTTGAGTTTAACTTTCGATACTCGACACTCATGTTTGTTTTTTTCCGGTTTTTTTCCGCACGAGCAGATAGTCTTCGCAGTTTGGGCCTATAATATTTGATAACAAGATCTGTGTTTCAAATTTGGTGAATTGAGTAGTCATATTTGTACATAGAGGGTTATTGAATCGTATGCCTCTTTTCATGTATATTGTCGACACATCATAGTTGCAATACATCATTGGAATTTGCGGACTCGTCACATTGCACAGTTTGTTTATACCACAGCGATACACTTTTTTTGTAGGACTTGCTGACACAACATCTGTGTATTGTTTCACAATTACTGATATTTGTGCCGACATCCAGGGCTTACGACATTTGCTAATCGATTATATTATTTAGCATTTTTTTCATGAATTTATCATTGTTGGACATAAAATCTTTGATTAAAGACAAAGCAACTAGGGTTTTTCAAGAACTAGGGTTGCCAATTCCAGAACAGGCAAATCTTGAGTTTTTTCGGTCCAATTTGTGATGCTCATGCTTAATTTGGATTCGGTTATGAGCATGGATGAAGCTTCTAAATTGTATGACAACTGGTTAGTATACAAAGGTGTTAGTAAAATGCACGTTACAATTCAGGAACCAAACATATACAACATTGTTGAGTTTGCTTCTGGCTTGGAGACAGACACTAGCGTTATACTCCATAATACAGAACACATATCACCACATAATTCTGTAATGACCGAAAGCATACCATTTTTTGATCTGGGCAGATTTCATGGAACTCCGGGGGAGGATATTTTAAGTCATATTACACGATTTGAGCATGCAGCCTTGGCGAATGGTTGGGACGACACAAGAAAAGTTGTGTACTTTCCCATGTACCTTGACGAAGGCATAGCTTTGACTTACTTTGAGAATTTTGAACGAAAGAACAAAAGCATGATTTGGGCCGATATAAGGAAAATGTTTATCACGGTATTTGCTCCTACAGAAGAAAAGGAAATATTGTTGATGAGGCTGAATAACCGGGTGCAGTTACCAGAAGAGTTGGTAATTCAATATTGGACGGACATAGAGTTTTTGTGCGCACGCTTGGACAGTGACATGACGGAACAGAAAATCTGTTTGTACATATTGAAAGGTTTAAACCCGGCTATATTGCAACAAATAGCCATGCTCAATAACACAACTTTCGGTAAATTAGATGATAATATAAAGGCTTACGACAGGGCAAACTTCTTCATGCGGGAACATTTAGGTTGCCATTCATCCAAGACTGTACAGGACCAGTGCGTCATGGAATAGATGAGAAAATAACTAAAGTAATAAATATGTTAGACAATTTCAAAATGCTAAAGGTAAGGACAACAGACACAGTTACCACACATACCGACGAGATACAGGGAATAGGGACTACAGACACAAACGTACACAGTTTCGCAGTGGTAGATCTCCGCACAGGGACAAATCACGTGATGAAAATAGGGCACATGGGCGCCACAACGGACACGGGAATAAAGATAGAAAGTCAAGATAACGCACGGTGTAACGGTGACCATCCCTCGCAAACTACATGTTGGGTGTGTAATAAAAAGGGTCATATTTCAAAAGAATGCCGGAATAGGTATCAAGAAAACTAATCAGGCCAGGGATACGACAGACTTATTCTATTGAGCCGCAAAAACCTCGGAAATATCAAATATTTCACACACGGACAAATGAAGGGATCGCCAATATACGATGGCGGGCTATACAACATTATGAACAAAGGGTACACATTACTTTATTAAAGGACAGATGCATTCGGGTCAACAACATGATAACTCACATACAGACGTCGTCGACCTTGTACGGAATTCCTTACTAAGCATTCTTAAGCAAGCCAGGCGATACGCAGTCTACACTACCGCACAGTAATGAGTACACTTCCCATGACAAAAACCAAGAGGACACTCATGTTCTTCTAAACACGAATGTAACACAAAACAATGAAGGACTAGCACTAGATGTGACAGGTTGTCTCGCCAATATTTATACGCACATGCTATTAGACACAGGATGCAATGTTTCTTGCATAAATTATTAATTCAAAGCATCCACTACACCATTAGTGTCTAACAACATAGTTTTGACTTCGGCCAACATGACTCTGATGACAGTTGTGGGCAGAGCTCTAGCGTTTCTGTGGATACAGTGTGCCATACACACAACCAGTGTATGTAGTTCAGGATTTGGCTTGCAATATCTTACTAGGAAATGATTTTTTGACAAAAAACAATGGCCTTATAAATTACACAATGGGTACCATTCAAATTGGTGAAAACTCGTTTCATTTACAAGGGGGTGGTTTACATAAACAGGACTTGACCCACTTTCATCACACATCTGCACATAGTATATTTTTGCCAAAAGACATATTACGGCCGCATGCTACACAATATGTATAACCAACTATGAACACAAACATTCCTAATGGGATAATGTATAGCTTTGAACCAGTAGAAGGGATGATGGTTCAATGGGGTGTACATGTTTGCGTAGTCTCACAGCGCATGCCCATCAAACTACAGATCAAGAATCCAACCACACTATCGTGCCGGATTTTAGGTAGAACGCATTTAGGGCAGTTTACATTCGACAGGCCAGACCATCAACAGACACCCGACCCAAGCAATATTCCACGGGTATCGGACACCACACAGACACCAATTTTCACTATTGATGTACGAAATCGACCATTACAGGATCTCGGCAGGACACCCATAGATATTAATCCAGATTTGACTGAGGGGAACTATGCAGCGGCTAGAAGCTTGATCTACAAATATATTCATCTTTTCGTACGAGGGCCGGACGCACAAAAAATTGTCAATTTTTTGTGGTATTTGACAAAAATGCCACCATACAAAATCGTAATGAAAAATGATACACCATTGGCCGTGCCACCTTATCGTTTGAGCCTAGCAAAACGGACGGAATTGGACAGACAAGTGGAAGAACTGAAAAAGGCAAAAGTAATAGAAGATTCACAAAGCTCATTTGCAGCACCTGCGTTCCTTGTGAAGAAACCTGGGAACCAGTGGTGAATGGTGGTGGACTATCGCAAGCTAAATAAGAACATGGAACCCCACAGATTTCCTTTGCCCAGGACAGATATAATTTTTGACGACACTTTAGGAACAGCCAGGTATTTTTCATCATTAGATATCAATCAAGCATTCTTTCAACAGCCTATAGCTAAAGAGGACAGACAATACACAGCATTTGTTACACACAGGGGCTTATATCAGTACATTCGACTTTCTATGGGGATGCGTATCTCGTCCAATTCTTTTCAAAGGAGCATGAACAGATTGTTTACCACGGAATGATAATATATGCAGACGATTTGGTCTTGTATGGCACAATGTTTGACGAGCAACTCAAATCACTGGAAAATGTTTTTCGAAGATTAGATTCAGCTAATTTGAAACTAAAAACTTCGAAATGCCATTTTTTTTACAAGAGCATAGATGTGTTGGGACATAACATTTCTGCTGAAGGGGTGAAACCTTTAGAAAAGAATTTATGGGCAATTAGGGATTTTCCTACGCCTAAGACCATGACAGACGTACGCAGTTTTTTGGGGGCAGCTTCTTACTACAGAAAATTTATATACAAATTCAGTGATTTACAGATTTAACAAAAAAAAAAGAACACAGGTGATAAAAATAAGGTGGACAGACGAAGAACAGACAGCATTTCAAAAATTAAAAGATGCATTAACAACACCACCAGTGCTAACGATTTTTTGTGAAAATAAGGACACAGTGGTTTCATGCGACGCGAGTAGACATGGAACTGTGGGCGTATTGTCACAGTACCAAGAGGATGGGATACAATTACAGCTAGAGGACGAATTTTTATTTCACATATGACAGGCAATACTTGATCCACAAAAGGCTGACAAGTCACATTCTCGAGCGTCAATGTTGTATACGTTGCTTGATGGAGTTTTGCACTACAAACATTTTACACACAGAGAGTGTAAGCTATTACTAGCTGTACCAAGGTTAATAGTCAAGGACATTCTGCAGACATATCACAATTCGCTCACTACAGGAGGACATGCGGGTATAGCTAAGACATCGAAAATATGGCAAAGATTCCATTGGCCTTCCATGACCAATGATATCATACAATATGTGAAAGCATGTCATAAATGTCATTATGAAAACTTCACGAATAAAACCATCGGGACTATTGCAAAAAATCATTCCACACACAAAACCTTTTACGAAGCTCACCTTGGATTATACAGGACCATTGTGGAAATCTAACAAAAAATATACATTTTGGTAGCAGTGGACAACACAACCAGATACATGGTAGTTAAGGCGACAGAAAAAGCAGATGCACAGACTACAGTGAAATTTTTGCTTGAAGACATAATTCCTCATTACGGAATGCTGGCGGAAATACAGATGGACCACGGAAAGCACTTTGTTGTTGATTCATTAAAACAATTATATAAGGCCTTAGGGATAACGCAGCAGATCTCGACAGCTTATAGACCACAAAGTTAAGGTGTTACTGAAAGGTGTTACTTGTTGACATGTTATGGTGTTACGTCAATGACAATCAAACTGACTGGCATAAATATGTAAAATTAGTGACATTTGCATACAACTCAGAGAAACACGCTTCTACGGGGCATTCACCTTTTTACTTGTTGCACGGGTTTGAGGCGAACCAGCCTATTGATTTGGCTTTACTTCCAATTATACCAGAGCATGATGTTCTGGCAGCTTTAAGGATTGTTCACAAAGTACGTGAAGATATACCTTATCTTGAGTTTGTTCCACGGATAATGGAACGAACTCAAAGCTCACAATGCGAACGTTACAACAAAATGCGCAGAGTAGAGGAATACTGTGTTGGGGACTTGGTTTTGCTATCAAATAACACAAACCCGAACAAACTAGCAACACATTACAAGGGTCCGTATACGATACAACATAAGATCACACCGTTACATTATGCCATAGAAGTTTATAGATATGGTAGACTAAAAGAGGATATAGTACATGTTAGCAGATTAAAACGTTATAGCAAAATAGAACAGATTAATAGTAGGATAGATTCATGGTGACAACACATGAAATGAACACTAGTTTTGGGGTGCAAAATTTTCTTTTCAAATTGTAATGTTATTATTATTATTTTAAAGTTCTTACTTTTTCCCTTTATATAGTTAGTTTTTTTTAAAAAAAAGGGGTTTACACAACAATTGTCTACTTAGTTCCAGGCAAACGAAGTAGAAGTACAGCAAATACGGTCTGAACGCACCTGATTCATCAACTTTGACAATCTGTGCTGCAGACAGCAAATATGGCAACAACAGAATTACGACTCTATATTCTTTGTATTACGTTTAACCTTACCCTACTCATGGTACGAACCGATACTCCTGTCAAAATAACTAATGACGCCTACTTTTATCCTCTTCCAACACATTACACCTATGAGGCATCTTATCCTTTCACCTATACCTTCCCTCTTGACTCTTTTGCAGACTTCACTGACATTCCACATCAAGGAACTACCTGTTTGGCACCAGATGAGATGCCGGTATGTCAATTGGTACAGGCACTATGCAGTCTTATGGACAGCATGGATTACGTACAACATAAAGTGTCAACTGGATTCAACTGGACCACTGCAGTATAACGAAGGGCAACATGGGCTATTGACAGCATCGATCCACGATGTGGCAGCTCTTTCATTACCTTCCAGTACCCTTACGTTGGGAGAACCACACCTAAGGGTTTGTGCATACTTTCGCACAAACTCGACAATCATTGCTACGGATGGGATAAGTGTCAGAATGATATCTGGAAAGCAACTGGATGATTGTCAACCTGGAAGCACGGGACTATGTTTCTTACCTCAACAAAGGATATCGGGGGCGATATCTGAAGGGTGTGAGGTACAATTAATGAGAGGGGGAGATCTGCATGCAATAGCATAACAATGCTATTAGGATATATGTAAATCCTACTTATATGTATATACGAGTATGTGTATATAAGGATATATGTAATAAAACAAACCCTTGCACTTTCCCTACCCCGCACAGACTATCCATAAATGTAAACCACACTAATTATAGAAAACCTGGTTTCGACGTTGGGGACAACGTCCAACAAAGAACCGGTATTGTTAGATTTAGAAAAACATTAATTTTTAGTTACTAGTCTTAAATATTATAATGAGGTCACAGCCAAAGAATGAACACTATTGACAAAGACGTAGGAAAATTGCAATAAGCAACAAGGTATGTAGAACAGCAGTTGAAATAAAAACTTGAGGAAGAAGTAGGTAGGGACAGTCGATTCCGAGGGGACTGGAATGTTGGTATATTCCGGGTGACGGTCGATTCTGTGAAGACCTGAAGGCTGTACGTCAGGACACATTCCAGCCAGGCAGTCTGAGAAGTGGTGAATCGGCGGTAAAAGTAAGTAGACAAAAATTTGAGTACACTTCTTCCTCTTTTACTTTTGGTTTGAATACATTAGTATATATTTGGGGAACATTTTGAAGGATAAGACAGTAGTGTTCATTCTTGGGGTTGTCATCAACCATAGTTGTAACTGTATCAAGATAAATGTAATGTAATACATCTCAATGTAATTACCATCGAATTGTACTACAGGCACAATTAAGTACAAGTGGTTTTTCAAGAGAACCACTGATAGTTAATTGATAAAAGGACCAGAGACCCCGAACCCCCAACACTTTAACTAATGTTTCCATCTATTTTTTTAAATTTGTCAGTTACAGTAGAATATATTATCATTAATAAATTTATGACTAAATAAAAAAGTACTACCTGTACAACTTCATCTTCAAGTCGTTTTTTCTCTTCATCAGATCGTAATAATGCATATTTGAGTCGTTCTACTTCCAATGTATATTGCTCATCATTTTGATCATTATCTTGCCTAGCTGAAAAATTAAAATATTTTTCAGAATAACTCAAAATATTTTCTTTACTCAAGGAACACAACAGCATTTTGCCCCATCAAGCCCAAACTGACACAGTATATAAATTCGGAAGGTGATGATTAGCAGGTTTCAGGTATCCATAACAAAAAAAAAAACTTTTATAGAGTTAGCAATAATGTTACCATAAGAACCATGGTGAAATGGTAAAAGATAAAAAATTTTGGTAATTGATGAAGTCACATACAAAAAATGATCTTAAAATTACACTTTTAACAATTTTTTCTTAATTCTGATAATTGATGGACTCATTTAGAAAAAACGATCTGACAACAGCACTTTAACAACCATTCTTTTTTTCTTCAACATCAACCACAGCCTAAGCTACTGAACCAATTTTCATCACTGATCACTCATTTTGCTCATCATGGTTGCCGTATTTGCCTTTTTAATAAAAATTATAAAAATACATTAAGTATGTTTACAATTATAACATTTCAATAAACTGCCAAAACATTTACATTAAATAACTATAATTTATGACAAACTTAAACAATTTTTTAAGTCCTCTACAACCCAAAAAAATTCAGCTCTGACAGTCTTAGGCTATTGTAATAAATGTAAGAACTAAAATCATTTCTTTGCATACACATTTTTATTTGTTTCAAAAATTATTAAATAATTAAATTTTTCACTTTCCCCAATATTTGGTACCAGTGTGTCACAAAAATTACACAAATCTAAAAAAAAACAAGTAGTAAAAAGCTCCCAGCCAAGTTTATAACAGAAAAGTTGTTAACTTACGTTTCAATTCCTCTAAAATCACCTACTTATACAGTTTACTGAACAATACCTTCGCACTAAGCACGCCATCATTACTCACTGTAATGATGGTGTACTTCCTAATGATGTTATTCTCTATGCTCAGTATACTAATAATATTGGCAAAGGTATTAATCCAAATGTAAAAAATCACCAGATTATTAATTTTCAACCACACACTTCATTTAAAGAGGCCACTTACACTGTGAAGACCTATCCGTCCCTTAGTAATAAACATAAAATAAATTATATATATATAAACTTTAAGAAATTTCTTAATCCAAGCATATTTCAATAGTTTAAATATCTATTTATCAAATGTAACTGCAACTGAAATGAAATGAAATAGCTATTTTGAAGGAGAAAGGCACACACTTAAAGGCAAGTGCAAAAACTGATATTGTTCAGTAACAATTGGTATATTGTTTATCACTTGCTAGCTTTTTTTACATTAACAAATATATTACAATGAATTGTAATTTATAGCCATAAACATGATATAAAAAAGAAGAAGAAAACCAAAACAATACAAATAAAATACAACTAATTTTAATTTTACTATAATAAATTTTACTAAAATGTTAGGATTCAAAATTGTTTTCACAGAAAAAAAGACAGATTATTTTATGTAGATTATTAGCTTAAAATATTTTTTAAAAATTAGTTTTGTTATTCAATAAATAATTAATCTGTATTTACTGTATTTCTGTACTGTATTTTACTTTAACTCCAATAATTTTTTTAAACATCATTCATATGCACTGCATTTTTACAACAGCCCTTAATTAAAGTTTCAAGCTTACAATTTTTTAAGAAATTATTTATTAAGATATGACTTTTGTTATGCTGCGCTGACATTAATTATTGTCACAATGTTACACAACACTGTATGGTATAAACTAGAACATCGCTTTGTACAAATATGTACAAGTGTGTAGTGTGTGCACATACCTTTGCACTAAACTATTTGTCTACATACTACTTTGTTATACTTGCTCTTTCTTACCTTTCAGTGAAACAAATTCCTGTTCATACTTCTTCAGCTTCTTCACTTTCAAACTGCATGCAAGTTTTATAAGCTGCCTTGCAGTATCTTCGTTACGGCACTTCTTTGGCAATGTTACTCTAAAATATTTCAATATACTTTCGAAGTCTAATTGCAGCAAGTCTTTTTTGTACATCTATATAAACAAAATATTAAACAGAAATGTTAAAACCATTTACTTGAAAGTTAATACACATTTTATTTACCATTCATGTAGTATTTATTATCCTTTAGTATTAATACTAACTAACTTGAGTATAGCATATTAATACCCTTATAACTATTACTAAACATGGTCAAGAAAGAGTGAGTAAAAATTATCTGGAATAACTTGAGGAAGATGTTCTGAGAGTCAAAACAAGGGAAAAGTTCCAATAAACACTGCCCTAAAATGCCAATCTGCAACACATACCATTGTTGCACTAGGTATTATATAGGTACAATGTGCAATATCTCTCTTAATTTTTGTCCAATTTTAATGATCAAGATGCCATTGTTTTCACCATAAAATTAGCTATTTTTTCATAATTGTGCATTTTCAATAAACTACCAGTTTTGTGCATTTTTAATAAAATTATCAGTTTACATGAAATTTCACATTAAATTAGGCACCATTTTGAAATGGTAAAAGATTTTTTTATTTTTCATACAATTATGGTGATAGCTACTAGTGATGTTGATACCAAATTTCAAGTATTCTATGTTCTTAATTGCTACTGAAATTTTCATTTTTTGTAAAAAAACACAAAATTGTAGCTAAGTATTTTAGGAACTATATTTATTAGACATTTTCCCCTTATTTTGACCCCTTATTTTAGCCACTTGCTGAAGTTATGTCACATAATTTTGACTCATACTATATAATAAACCCTCTAATATTCAGTCTCTTTCAATATTTTATAAAATATTTTATCAATGACTTTTGGTCGGAGAGAAAAAATATTTTCAGACTTGATAATAAAGGTGCACAAAATGTGAGTTGAAATAGTGTGTTAGCAGTGAGCAAGAGAGAGGGATGTGCCAGCAAAAAATATGTCCCTTTATATTTATAGGTATTTAAAAAGAGGAAGGATTAACCTATATTCTGAAATTAAGTTATTTTGTATAAGTTAAAGTTACTTTCTTACTATAATATAATTTCATTCCACACATGACACTAAAATAATTAGAAAGTAAATTACAAAATAAATAAAAAAATTTAGAAACTGTCAATAAATTAGATGATATGAAAATGTTGCACAATCTTTTTCTCATACTCTAGTTCTCTAAATATGTGTTAAGGTTCTAAACCTATAAAAACTGGCAGAGGCAGTTGAAATGAGCAGCTGATGGGTTTAGCTATCCGACTGTACCTCTAGCTCATACTAGTCATTCATAGCTGCCTAATGGTGTATCAAATGTAACCCTGGGATACCTGGCAAACTCCCAGTGTACCTTAGCCTTATACATGCGGAGTTCTGTGTGAGGGGGGGGGACATAATTTCCCTAGCTACTCATGTTCCCATGAGTAAGAATGTACATAGGATAAGTAGGAACTTACCACACAGCAAATAGATGGCCGAATAGGGCACAACCTCTATGATAAGGGTCAAGAATAGCAGAGAGAAACTGAAAGACAATTATCACAGTAAATAACTGCAAAAACCTCAATAATTATTAGGGAAGTCACCCATTAGAAGTGGTGAAGTTATCCACCTTAAATCATCTCCAAATCCTCGACTTAATAACAATTTGGAGAAGACAGTACTGGAGAAGGCGCTGTAACTGAGCATCTCAGGTACACAGAAAGGGTACGCAATAGTAATATGCAATAGTAATCGTAAAAAGTCATTCTTTCATTCGGGAAAAAAAACTTAGGAATTCGGGATGACAATGAGGGTGACAATTTTTCAAGACAAATTATAACTTGTGATGTGGGTGTTTCCATCATGTCTGAATCAAACAGTTTCTCAGAAACCTCTCTGCGCAATCCAGAAAAAATGATGAGGCATGCTCAGTTACAGAGTCATGATGTTGCATGGCAATGAAATGCAACTCCTGTAACCTAAGAACGCTTCAAAAAGTTAAGCTGGGAGCAGTGGCACCATCCACCAGTTTCAACTTGATACTGAGCAACTACCACTTTTTTTTATCTTGATCAATCTACAGTTGGCCAACACTTTGAAAAATGCTTATAAAAAATTGTGAAATGAAAAAATATGACAAAAGTGATATAAATTGCAGAAATTATGTAGAAAAGGAAATCAAAACGCTTTTCTTATAAACATCAAATTATTTTATACGAGGGCTATTCAGAAAGTAGATTACGTTTTTGGATAAAAAAAAAAACTAAGTACAGGAAAAAAATTTTATTATATACATTTGAAAGAGGAACTAAAATACTATTTTTCGACATAATCGCCAAACAAATTTAGACATTTGTCATATCGGTGAACTAGCTTTGAAATTCCCGTGTCGTAGAATTCCGCCGCCTGTGACGCCAGCCAGTCAGTCACGCCCGTGCGGAGATCTGCGTCGTCATCAGCGCTGTGTTGCAAGCCAAGTCTTCATCTTCGGGAATAAGTGGAAATCACTAGGTGCCAGGTCCGGACTGTAGGGTGGATGAGGAAAATCTCCCACTTGAAGGCCGTCAAGACGTCTTTGTTCGATTTGCCGTGTGAGGGCGGGCATTGTCGTGCAAAAACAACACTTTGCACTCAGTTTTCCTCTCCGCTTGTTCTGGATAGCTCGTCTTAAGTTTCGTAATGTTTGGCAATACCTTTCTGAGTTTATGGTTGCTCCACGTTCTAGGAAGTCAACCAGAAGAACACCTTTCCTGTCCCAAAAACGGTCGCCATGATCTTCCTTGCTGACAAGGTTTGCAAACATTTCCTCGTTTTTGGGGGAATTTGTGTGCCCCCACTCCATAGACTGTAGTTTTGTCTCACAGGTAACGTGCTTAACCCAAGTCTCATCTCCCGTTACGATGCGATCAAGAAATGATTCACCATCTTTGTTGTAAGCGTCCAGAAATGACAACGATGCAGCCATACGCTGACCCTTGTGCTGTTCTGTCAGGAACTTTGGCACCCATCTGGCACAAAACTTATGGTATCCTAACTTTTTGGTGACAATTTCGTACAACAATGTTCGCGAAACTTGTGGGAAACAAAGTGAAAGTTCGGTTATTGTGAAACGGCGGTTTTCACGAATTTTTTCATTGACATTTGCAACCAGCTCATCACTCACAATGCTCGGTCTGCCACTCTTCTCTTCGTCATGAACATTACTTCGTCCATTTTTAAATCTAATGCACCAGCGAACTCCACCTTCACTGATTACGTTGTTTCCGTAAACTTCACAAACTTGCTGATAAATTTCAATCGGTTTATGGTTTTTTGCTAACAAAAACCATCAGTTATAAACTGATTGCACCTCACAACTGGCGGGATTTTCGATTGCAGCGCACATTTCAAAAGGCTATTGTGACGAAACAAGCAGCGCGGCCGACCTCTCTCTAGCATGGCTGGATGCCGACTGACTGCGGAACGCCCAGACACCAAAATGGCCGCGCTCGCCCCACCCACCGCCGCTACATATAAAAACGTAATCTACTTTCTGAATAGCCCTCGTATAATGTTTTTTTATTAATTTGTTTAATAATGTTATTTTATATAATGTTATTTGTGCCTTTTAGTTTAAAAATGGTATTTACTTTCTGGATATGTTTTGTACATTTCATAATGACACTAAATTTATAAAAATTGTAAAACATATTTTCTGTTTATAATACTGTATTAGTGTAGCTTCCGACAGCAAATCATTAATATCTGTTTTACGCATAAGAGAAACTAAAAAAAGCATGAGTTCAATAAACTTACAAAACCATAAAAATCAATGTAAAATTATCTGTTTTTTATGTTCAACTATAATTTGTTTGTAGCTCAATTCACCTTTAAATGAAGCATTGTTTTAACCGTGTTACTGTAGTAACAAACATGGTAGCAACACAGGTAACATCCAGGATTTAAATTATTCATAAAAGCTTCTTTTTTTTTAGGTGAAAACTTACTACTATTTGAAAAGAAATGTTTGTCAATGCATATTATGACCAAAGTTGTAATTGTAGGCAGAACTATGGATATGATCACTGAGATAGCATATCATGAAATGTAGAAGGTTTTGGTATAATAGATGAAACCGACACATGAGAAATGACCTTATAAAATGATCATCAGTAGTTATTAAATAAATATCATCAGATGAACCTAAATAGGTATGCTACAGTCGCTAATGAAAAGCTGATGTCGGAAGTTGAGAGGAAGCTAGATTTCTCAATAAAAACATTTAATTAAATTTTTTTCTTAAACCAAAAAAAGAGTAATACCATCCTCAAATTGGATTTTTCAGTGGAAAGAACTGAATTTTAAAAGGGGCATTTGAAATTTCTTTGAGCCTACAAAAAAATCTGTAAAGGAAACAAAGTTCAATAACACAGTTTTTTCCTCCTACACTAAATATTTGTATGGAGATAATTCAAGTGTGAACTGTATTGATGTTTTTTATACTGTACTAATTTACTAAACTGTAGAAACAGGTAATACTGTGCTGAACACATGTTTTTATATTGCTCCATGGTTTCATTATCTGCGATATATATATTTTTTTTTGTGTTTAACGTCCGACTATTGTGCACACGGGCTAATGCAGATGATGGGATGATTTATAGCGTATGAAAATGCCAAGCCCTGGCCGGGAATCGAACCCGGGTCCTCAGGGTGAAAGCCTAGTACGCTATCAACTAGGCCACCGAGGCGGCTTGCGGTATATTCTAAGAACCTAACCTATATGGATAATGAGGAATTATTGTACTTGTCAAACACTTGTCTGAGTTACAGGCACAAAAAAATTGGACTGCTAACGGATATAACCAAAAAGGTAACTTTACTCTTACCCACCAGTCCTGTAAGGCAAACATTTATTATCAAATTAATGTTAAAAAAAAAAATATTAAAATAAATTTGAACTTACAATAAGTAAAGCAAGAGCAACTTGAAATAGGGTTTCAGTTCCTTGCAACAAGAAAACATCAAGAATATGGAACACAAAATATAACGGAAACCTTGCTGTGAATAGAGTAAGGAACCACTGTGAGGCAAACATGTGTGACTCTACTCCTTTGTCTGAGAAATGCTGCAGTAATTGTGGAACATGTTCCTGGAATCAAGTGAGTAAATATATGATTCAATATTTCTACATTTTAAATTTTATTATAAAGTGCCACATACAATTTAAACTATATTTTAAAACCTGTGACTTCCTGGAACTCAAAACTAACTGGAACTGAGGTTAGTCCAGCAGATTTATGGTATGTCACCACTGTAGTATAGGACTATACAGCAGTTTCTAGATGCATACTTAAAAAACAAATCATCAATAGGTCAGTAACACTATATTTTTCATAATAATAATAAAACATTCTGTGCTATAAACGGAGTACAGTATGTTATTTTTATTGATTGCCGAAAGTATGGGTGGTCTAATTCTGTTATCCAACTATTATGTCATCCGTCACCCCAACGGTTCTGAGAATGATGGTTAATCAAGACACTACAGTACTTGAAAATGTTTAGAACCATACCCTGATTTTGAATTATGGTTAAAGTTTAAGATACAAGTATTCACATGAGAAAATTGAAAGTGTTTTCAATTAACATCAACAATAATCTGTACCTCATTATTATTTTATTTTTCGTAACAATAAGTTACAATGAGAATGCAGGAGTGATAACATATAATTTAGCACTTATGTAAAATATAAGTGCAACTACTACAAGAAATATTTCTAGGATTGGTGTACGATTTGTGGTTGCTGATCTGATTTTTCTCTTGAAGATATGTTTTAAAGACATATTTAAGTTAAAAAAAAATATACTGTAGTATAACAAATAAATATAGCATAGAATACCTGCATCAGTCTATTGAGTTGGTACAGCCTCATGTAAAGACAATCAAAGCCATCCTTGTATAAGTCCCTAAGTCCATAGTCATACATCAGTTTCAATAAAACACAGAAAGCTTGTTCCTCTGGCATCTGAAATAAAGCAAGTTCTTGTTGTCTAAGACAAAAAAAAACAATAATTCAAAATAATATTGCCTAAAATGTAATCAAAATTTAATTTAATAGTCAAAGACTTAATCAATAGTCTAAAATTAAAAAAGCTTACGTGTAAGAGAAGAGTCGCAGCCAGAAAGCTCAATCCTTGACAGTAACCGACTTCAGTATCATACACAGCATACGCTTTAGAAATACGATACAGAGAATCTTGCCCTAAACCTCCAGCTTCTTTGAAGAAATCATGTGCAGGAAAGGTTCGATTAATGTCACGTTGGATAATATTTTCACAAGAACTATCCTGTAACAAATTATTTTAGAAATGATAAACTTGTAGTGTTATTACTTGTAAAAGGGTTTTTTAACTTGAAACAATGTATTATTTAGGTCTAACACAACTTATGCCGAACTTAATAACTTTATTAAATATCATAAGTAGTTTAGTAGCAACATCATCAAACTTGTTTTTTTAAAGGAAGAAGTGGTAAAAATCCAGCTCTCATTGATGCAGAAAATATGAATCCTGTTGGACACTAAGTATAGAAATTTATATCCCAGGAGTTTCATTATTTCATAAAAAATTATAGTTTTCTGTTTGCTTTGATTTAGTTGTAGAACATATAAAATGTTAAGGTTACTGTGGTGGTTGTACACAATTTAACCATATATATATATATATATATATATATATATATATATATATTTATATATATTATATTTATGCCGCCTCGGTGGCCTAGTTGATAGTGTACTAGGCTTTCACCCTGAGGACCTGGGTTCGATTCCCGGCCAGGGCTTGGCATTTTCATACGCTATAAATCATCCCATCATCTGCATTAGCCCAAGTGTGCACAGTAGTCAGAAAAAAAAAAAAAAAAAAAAAAAAAAAAAAAAAATTATATTGCTATATAAGAAACACTTTAGCTACATTGAGACCAAAATTAAGTTTGAAATAAATTAGGTAAAATTCAATTTGCAATCTTAAAATTACTATATTTATTTTTCAAGTTAACAATAACAGAGACATAGATTATCACAGGGAGAAAGTACTGTTAGATTTATAAAAATGACAAACTAAGAATTTTTGTGATAAATTACTAAATCCTAATAAAATTTAGAAATAATTAAATACATGTTTTTACTAACAACCATTAAAAAAGAAAAACAATCCACCTACTGGTTTAGGCCCTACTGACCTTGGTGATTAGTATCCTATAAGTATCCATTAATGAGTTGTCCTGATCACACTGTGCAAGTCGTTGCCAAACTTCACCCCGAAGTGCTTCAGGAATACCTTGCTTTACAAGAGTAGAAAGCTGCCGAGGGTGTTGCGTTGTGTCAGACCATCGAACTAACACTTCTGCCCATGAATCTAGTTCAGTTTTTGAGCAATCTTTACTCACTTCACCAGTCCCACTCAACATTGGCTCATCTCCATCTGTAATAATACATAATTTTCAATTATGCTATGTTATACAATGAAGTTGCATGATCTATGCAATATAAAGTCTTTGCACACCATTGAGACTAAACTAATTGACAGACTGATAAAATTTGACATGCATGTCTGGTTTGTTCATAATTCTACAAAAACATTTCTGAAACCATTTTTTTTACAACAATTAAAAATAAGATTTTCTCCAAATCTACCGATTTTCAAAAAATTTTATTCAAATCTAAATCATAATTACACAAACAAAATAGAATCAGTCTCAACAAAACTGGGCCTAATTTCTCAAACTGGTTCACAGATTGATCATATAAGATTCATAACTCATGTCAGGATAGAAAATTTTAAATAAAAGAAATTAAAGTTCTCAAGTAAACCAGAAAAAACTAACTGCAGCCATGGTTTTTTTTTATTTACTTCAGAACTGTACTTTTGTTAAATGTCAAATTTGGTATACTGACTTTTAAATTGAAATCAATCATATGAGCTGTAGCAATTAAATAACCGGGACTGGTGCTACTACCGGCAAATAGTGAGTGTGCCATGGTAGGTTTGAACATGCCTGCCTGTTAATGCTTCCCCCAAACTGAGCTCGATGTACAAGACACCCTTACAAGTCCTTACGCTAGTCTCGTTGAAAAAATGTAAAGTGTTCATCTGTCGAGTTAACCTCAAGTTTCGACAGTCATTTGTAACCATGAATGCAAAACCAAAGGTTGCATAATAGGGTCTATACTGCATACAGAAAACACGTAAATGGAGGAGGTCAATTTTGCAGAACAAACAAGTGCTCATTCACCTTCCCTTTTTCTGTGCAATTATTTCTTATTGGTTAATATGACGAAACCTTGCGTACACAGAAATTAAAATAATTAGTCAGAAAGTTACGAAAATTAAATTACAATTTTACTGACAACACAAAAAATAATAAATCATGTATGGTGATGTATTTTTATGTAAAATTAAAAGCATCTGACCTGAAGCATATTCTTCTTTAGGCGTAAGAGTATCAATTGAGGTAACACTAGGTGAGTGAATAAAACTTGCAAGATTGTTTAAGGTTAAATTAAGGCGATTTCTATCCAAATCAACTGGTGGTTCTGATCTCTCTATCTTTACAACTTCATAGTTTAAATCAGTGACATCGACATTTGGGACCTGAAACAATAAATTAAAAAATAATTTGTCTAAAAATAGTAAAAATTATTTAAACATAATCTTAAAAAAGCACAATTTAATTTTAAAATATATATAACATAACTATATTAATTCAAACCTTGAGGAAATTTTTTTATCTCCTAGCTAAATTGAGGTGCAAACAAAATAGGTATACCAAATTTTCTATTAGCAAATTTTCAATGAAAATTGAGCAATGAAACAGCCGGTAAGACCCAAACCTGGGACCATAAAATGAGCTCCTAAGAAATATAAAAAATTTTGAGGGGTCTTTATAGTTTATCCATTGTACTTATTGTCAATATATATATATATATATATATATATATATATATATATATATATATATATATATATATATATATATACACACACACACACAAGGGCTATTCGCAAAGTAACCTCCAATTGATTATAAAAAAACACTACATTAAATAAAAAAATTTTATATATACATCTTAAAGCTACTTCTTTCCCTTATTTTTCGACTTAATTTCCAAAGACATTCAAACATTTATCATATCTTTCAACCAGTCTTCCAATCCCTTCAGCATAAAAATCTGCCGCCTTTGCCTTGAGCCAGCCTGTGACTGTTTCTTTCAGCTCCTCCTCATCATCAAAGCGCTGAAATTCAAGCCACTTCTTCATATGCATGAAGAGATGGTAATCACTGGGGGCTAAATCTGGGCTGTAAGGCGGATGCTTGAATACGTCCTATTGGAACTGCCCCAGAAGATCTTTGGTTGCCTGAGCACAGTGAGGTCGAGCATTATCGTGCAAAAACACAATACCGGAAGTCAGCATACCACGACGTTTGTTTTGTATGGCCCTTTTTAAGTTTATCAACGTTTGACAGTACACATCTTTATTAATCGTCGTTCCCCGTTCCATAAATTCCACTAACAACACCCCTTTAGCATCCCAAAACACAGTTGCCATGAGTTTCCTGCCAGAAAAATCTTGCCAGGCTTTTTTTATCTTTATGGCCCCAAACCTTAGATTGCTCTTTTGTCTCAGGATTGACATCCTTCATCCACGTTTCATCACCTGTAACGATCCTGTTTAGCAATGATTCTCCTTCTTTATCATAACGAGTGAGAAAGCCCATTGCAGAGGCCACTCGTTGATTTTTGTGGTGCTCGGAAAGAATTTTGGGCACCCATCGAGCACAGTACTTCTTGTACCCTAACTTCTCTGTCACTACTTCATATAAAACAGTCTTTGAAATTTGGGGAAATTCATCAGAAAATCCAGAAATTGTGAATCGACGATTTTCACGAACTCTTTCATCAATTTTCTGGACAAGTTCATTACTGACCACTGACGGCCTGCCACTCCTGTCTTCCTCATGGATGTTTGTTCGTCCACCTTTAAATGAATGAACCCATTCACAAATAACACCTTCACTCATTACACTTGGTCCATACATGGCACAAAGTTCCCGATGAATAGCTGCTGCCGAATATTGTTTTGCCATAAGATATCGTATAACAGCTCTTATCTCACATTTGGTGGGGTTTTCTATTGCAGCACACATCTTTAAACGCTATAAAAAACAAACTAGCACAGAAATAACATTCACTCGACCACGGCGGGACGCCGACTGATCTGCCGCGTACGCAGGCGCAAAGATTGTAGCGCTACCCCAACTACTTCGCCCACAGTGACCAATCAGCGGTTACTTTCCGAACAGCCCTGTGTATATATATATATATATATATATATATATATATATATATATATATATAATAAAAAATATTAATTTAATAATTTTACACAAAAGAACCCAAAATTTGTATGAATACTTCTATTTAATTTTAAAACATGTTTAGCTAAAAAAACCTTAAGACTAGAGAAGATACAATTTTTAGTTAACTACTGTTTTCACTTCTGACCACAGTATCAGATTATATGAATACTTATATATAATTGTAAAACAAGGCCCAGCTAAAAAAATCTTAAGACTATAGAAGGTATACACACCTACAACACAAAATGTTCTTCTGTAATTTAAGCAAATAACAAGAGAATTAATTGCAAGTCATTTTATTTAATAAGCTTGATGTCACAGTTAAAAGTTGTTAAAGTATATTTAAAAAAAAGTTATTAATTTTACATTAGCCAATCATATCCTCTTAAAAGACAGTTATGGCCTAGCATGAGATTATTCAGCGATTATACTAACTTTAAGTTATATGGTCAAAAGTAATAAGTTAAAACATCAGATCAAAGAAATTAAGAATGAAACCTTTAGTGAGTTCTTAAGAGAACTAACTGTTAGTGGAGATACATATCATTAACTCTAGATGGCAGCAAAGAAGTTTAAAAGACAGAAAAAAACAGAAAGGATATATAAAGCTACTCTATCTAACAAATGCTGCAATTAGGGTGAGATATGTTCCAAGTCAATGGAAGGTGGCAGAGGTTATTGTGATTCCTAAATTAGGAAAACCACTGGATAGAAACGCTTCATACAGAGCAATATTGTTAATTCCAGTAATATCTTAACAGTATGAGAGAAATTGCTTTTGAAATGTCACAAGCCAGTAATTGAGGAGAGAAAATTAATACAATCACATCAGTTTGGATTTTGAAGTAAATACTCCACCACTGATCCAGTACTTTGTATCACAAATATATTGAGAATGCACTTGAAGAGGTAAATTCCTAGATATAGCACAAGCTTTTAACAAAGTTTGGCAATGAGGATTGGAGTACAAGCTAAAACACTTCTACCCCTAGAATTTTATTATATACTGAAATCATAAATGTTAGCGCTTCAGAGTTAAACAAGATGATTATCCTGAGCTTTAAAGGAAATATCTGCGGGAGTGCTTCAAGGAAGTGTACTGGGACCAATTCTATATCTTTTGTTCACTTGTAATATACCAAGCAAAATGGATCTTTTATAGTGACAACAGCCGATGAATGGCTACAAATGACAGCATTGAGGAGTCAACAACAAGGCTACATATAAGCAGCCTTGAATGAAGTTAGTAACTGAACCAAAAAATGGAGAATTAAATTAATTCAGATGAAATAAACACACATTAATTTCACTTACAGGAAAACGGTTCTGGTTCACCAGTATTGGCAAATTCTCAAATAATTCCATAAAGGAACACTGCAAAAGTATTTACAAATGAAACTGGATGCTAAACTTCGTTGGAGAGAGCCTGTTAAAAAAAAAAGGAAAAACTGAATATAAAATATAGGGAAATGTACTAGCTAAATAGAAGGCATTCAGAGTTATTATTATAAGATTCACGTCTTTCAGAATAAAGTACTTAGGAACATTATGAGGGCTCCAAGGTACATCAGAAATGACTACATCAACACTTAAAAGTTGAAACAGTTGCTAATGAAGTTAAAAGATTTGCTGTGAAGCATAAGGAAGACATAGACCAACATGTGAACCTAAAGTTGATCAGTTACTTAATACCAGTAATCTGCTGAGACGGGTAAGAAGATTCAAGCTGTGTGATCTGGTTTTGTTAGGAAAGAAAAAGTGTTAGTTGAACACCATATGAGCTAGTGAATAGTTTGTGCATTAGTCATCAGTGCTTGTTTACTAACAAAAAGTGAATTTGATAGGAAAAGTTGCCTGATAAAGTTAATTGTCACATGTCTGTAATATATATACGAGGGCTATTCAGAAAGTAGATTACGTTTTTGGATAAAAAAAAACTAAGTACAGGAAAAAAATTTTATTATATACATTTGAAAGAGGAACTAAAATACTATTTTTCGACATAATCGCCAAACAAATTTAGACATTTGTCATATCTGTGAACTAGCTTTGAAATTCCCGTGTCGTAGAATTCCGCCGCCTGTGACGCCAGCCAGTCAGTCACACCCGCGCGGAGATCTGCGTCGTCATCGAAGCGCTGTGTTGCAAGCCAAGTCTTCATCTTCGGGAATAAGTGGAAATCACTAGGTGCCAGGTCCGGACTGTAGGGTGGATGAGGGAAAATCTCCCACTTGAAGGCCGTCAAGACGTCTTTTGTTCGATTTGCCGTGTGAGGGCAGGCATTGTCGTGCAAAAACAACACTTTTGCACTCAGTTTTCCTCTCCGCTTGTTCTGGATAGCTCGTCTTAAGGTTCGTAATGTTTGGCAATACTTTTCTGAGTTTATGGTTGCTCCACGTTCTAGGAAGTCAACCAGAAGAACACCTTTCCTGTCCCAAAAAACGGTCGCCATGATCTTCCTTGCTGACAGGGTTTGCAAACATTTCCTCGGTTTTTTGGGGGAATTTGTGTGCCCCCACTCCATAGACTGTAGTTTTGTCTCACAGGTAACGTGCTTAACCCAAGTCTCATCTCCCGTTACGATGCGATCAAGAAATGATTCACCATCTTTGTCGTAAGCGTCCAGAAATGACAACGATGCAGCCATACGCTGACCCTTGTGCTGTTCTGTCAGGAACTTTGGCACCCATCTGGCACAAAACTTATGGTATCCTAACTTTTTGGTGACAATTTCGTACAACAATGTTCGCGAAACTTGTGGGAAACAAAGTGAAAGTTCGGTTATTGTGAAACGGCGGTTTTCACGAATTTTTCATTGACATTTGCAACCAGCTCATCACTCACAATGCTCGGTCTGCCACTCTTCTCTTCGTCATGAACATTACTTCGTCCATTTTTAAATCTAATGCACCAGCGAACTCCACCTTCACTGATTACGTTGTTTCCGTAAACTTCACAAACTTGCTGATAAATTTCAATCGGTTTATGGTTTTTTGCTAACAAAAACCATCAGTTATAAACTGATTGCACCTCACAACTGGCGGGATTTTCGATTGCAGCGCACATTTCAAAAGGCTATTGTGACGAAACAAGCAGCGCGGCCGACCTCTCTCTAGCATGGCTGGATGCCGACTGACTGCGGAACGCCCAGACACCAAAATGGCCGCGCTCGCCCCACCCACCGCCGCTACATATAAAAACGTAATCTACTTTCTGAATAGCCCTCGTATATACACATTAAAAGATCTTTTAAAACGCTACAATTTTATTTTAGTTATTAGAAAGTATTGCATTGTGTTTATTGTAGTGTATATCTGTTGTAACTAGTTATTTATTGGTTGTTTTGTTAGTTAACTAATTGGTTAAAACTGCATAAAATATATTTAGGTAAGGATTAATTGGAGTGTATTAAGCTGTTTGTATTTTCTAAGTTTGATTACCCCTTTCAGTGCAATGAACTTATTTATATAGACAAAATTTTAAGTTTTTTAAAATTTTTGGACATATTTTAAGCTAAATGAACATATTTGATGAAAATATTTCTTTTTAAGTGGACACATATACAGTGTGTAGTAAAAAAAAGTAGGAAAACTTTTAGTCATGTATGCACTTCATCCGAACTGTCCACTGTTTATTTAAGGTTGACAAGCCGCTTCGGTGGTCTAGTGGATAGCGTACTAGGCTTTCACCCCGAGGACCCGGGTTCGATTCCCGGCTAGGGCTTGGCATTTTCATACGCTATAAATCATCCCATCGTCTGCATTAGCCCAAGTGTGCACAATAGTCAAACGTTAAACACCAAAAAAAAAAAATTAAGGTTGACATCGACTTTCCTTCTACCACAGACATGCATACTCTTAGTAGGTTGCACAGAAAAATCAACGGTTGATGTGGGGTTCACATCAGCTCATACTTAACATACCATACTGGGAAGGTATAGTGCCTGAGACTGCTTGACCATATGAATAGTCTGAAATTATTTCATTTAACCAGATTGGTCACAAAACAATTCACTATAATTCCAACAATTTAATTTAACAATTCCAACTAAGTAAATAGTCGTTGGTTATTGTATTATTACATAAGTTAACAACTTATCGATATTTTAAAAATTTATTTGTGAAAAAACATTATCAGAGTTAAAGAATGCTGAGTGTGCCTGGTAAAACTGGACGTTGGCACTGAAAGGGTAAATTAAATTTATTTGTAATTTATACAATAATATTTAATATATGAGGTGTGGCTATTAAATAATGAGACTGACGCTGCGGCAGAACAAGTGCGCATACGCCAACCGCCATTGACCGACAGCTGTTTAGTGTGGTGAAGCTTTCTCTTCAGAATGAAGTTAGTCTCATTTGTGTAACCAACACCGTTTAGTCATAACCTTAATTTCTGTTAGTGTTATTATTTTGTTTTGCCGGATAAAATGATTAGTGTAATAATAGAGCAACGAATTTTTTGTTATATTTCACTTCAAACTTGGAAAGACCGCTACTGAAACTTATAATTTACTGAAAGAAGTGTATGGCAGTGAATGTTTATCGCGGGCACATGTTTTTGAATGGTTTAAGCGTTTTCAAGATGGCTGACAAAACATTGTAGATGATTCGCAGCCAGGTTGCCCTTCAACATCTAAAACGGATGACAATGTCAAAAAAGTTGCTAATTTGATTCGGTCTGACCGTCGATTAAGAAGTCATGCAATTGGTGAAACTGTAAGCATTGATAAAGAATGTGTATGGCAAATTTTATGTACAATTTGAACATGTGAAAAGTGTGTGCCAAAAATTCTCACGTTTGAACAACAAGCAGCTCGCAAAAATGCTTGCACTGACACTTTGGATACCATTGAAAATGACCCAAATTTATTGAAAGGATAATAACATGTGATGAATGTGGTTATTTAACGTATGATCCGAAAACAAAGCGCCAATCCATGCATTGGAAGACCCCCAACTTCACCGAGAGCCAAAAAAGCAAGAATCAGCAAGTCAGAATTTAAAGCAATGATGATTGTTTTTTTCTATATTCATGGGATTATATACCTTCACTGGGTTCCTGAAGGTCAGTCAAACAATTAATCAATATTACTACCTTGAGGTACTTGGTGAAATGTGGAAGGACAAATCATGGATTTTCCCCCAAGGCAAAGTGCCAGCTCATTCTGCTTTATCTGTCAAGAGGTTCCTGGCCAAGTACAGCATCCCAGTGTTTGAACATCCACTTTACTCACCAGACCTTGCAACATTTGACTTCTATCTGTTCCCTAAGGTGAAATCTGCATTAAAAGGGACGAGATTTGAGTCCGTGGAAGCTGTAAAAGTGAAAGCAGCAAGAGTTCTGAAGAAATTGACAGAAGATGACTTCCAGCACTGTTTACAACAATGGAAAATTCGCATGGAACGTTGTAGGGACAGAGAAGAGGTGTATATTGAAGGTGATAAGTAATTATGTATAAAATGAAAATAAAAATTTGTACGTCAGTCTTGTTATTTAATAGCCACACCTCGTATTTCTTTATGTATTCTAATGACAATAAAATGAATGAGAGAATTTTTTCTTTTATAATATAGCAAACAACTAATATTTTTGAGACAGTAGTAGACTAATCTTGTATAATTTTAAAGATAAAATGTTATTCTAAAAAACAACTATATTTTTTTGCTAAAACAAAAACAAGCCATTTTAGTGTTAAAATATTATTACTGCCAGGTTAAGAAAAGAGAAACCTATGCTGATAGTACCTGGTCAGCTGATTGCCAATACTTTTTTTTTATATAATATGCTTTCTATTCCTTTAGTGACAGGCAAACTTCTTCAGTACACTGCACAATACAAAGTCTATTGAAAATAAAATTACTAATTTTAGCAAAGCGCTAAACACTGACAAAATTTTTATTTAACCATTTCAAGTCTAAACACAGACACGAAAATATAAGTATTTAATTTTTAATTAAATGATAATGAATAAGTATTATTTATGAATATTGAATTCTAAGACATGAGCACATACATTGATGTCAAATAACTATAGAGAAAAAATAGAACGAAAAACATCGTCATATTAGCTTATCTCTTTAACAATTTATTTGAAAGCATTATTTAAAAATATCAATGAAATTTAATCACACATCTTTATAAAATCAACAATGTTTAAACCAGCAAACTATTTCATTTTAATTAGGCATAGTTTCAATTCTATTGGATTATATAAAAGATCATCATTATTGTAATTTATTTTGTTAGGATCACTCTCTTTCTGTAAGTCTACTGATACAGACCTTTTGATAAAAAAAGCATTATCCATTTCTCTTGTTTTTTTTGGTCATTGTGATTTGGCAACATAATGATCAATGGGTAAATTGAGTCTGTATTTACTGTGGTATCAGATGTAACACAGGCCAGTCATTTCTTCTGTATGTGTGTGTGTGTGTGTGTGTGTGTGTTTTGTAGGAGTGACCCGGTTTAGTTGGTTAATTGTGATTTTTGAGAAATCTCCGCATCTGATTACTCTCATACAAGAATTAAAATTTTAGACTTTTATGAACAATTTGAAACAATTGAAGTGAGAAAACCCATTGAATTTTCGCTTGCTGGTAACAATTTAAACTAAATCATAAATGTCATTTTTATTTTATTTCATTTTTTTTTGTATTTTTAGACTAATACACCATTTTTTTCTGGGACTATGCAATTAATTTGTTAAACAAGGTATTTTTACTTGTATAAATAACAAGGATGGCATGTTCTTTGGAGGAGGGATAAGGTGATTGCCTTTATCGCCCCCCCCCCAAATGGATCAGCCCCTGATGTAGAATGAGCTAGAAGTATGGTGGGTTGAACCTATCAACTGCCTCTGCTGGACAGTTGGTAGTTAGAGTTTGATTTCTGATAAAGAATTAAAAAATATGATTGAAAAAGACCATTTATTAAAAACTATTAACATACAAAACTGTAGTAGAAAAATGTGTTACTAAAAATATAACTACTATGTATTATGTATAAATTAAGTGTAAGTATAAATTGTTAGAAAAGCTTTACTAACCTCTTTAAGAGTAAGTGTAAACCGTTGTACTAATGGTCTTCGACTGAGAGTCCAAAATCGTTCAGTGTGTGGAAATACTTTGACAGGTGTTTCTATAGGAAGTCGTACAGGTTCGCTGATGCCATGTATCACAAGGTCTACAGCTACAGTCAAATACACTTTAGAATCCTTTGGTGTTTCTACATTCAGAGATTCAAATGCATTTTCTTTTGGATTCCACTGGCCAGTAATTAAGTAACATTTTTTCTCTTCAGCTATGCCAGAACCCATTGATACCTATCACAGATAAAAATTACAATCCAATGTTTAAAAATTTGGAACAATAACATTGTATTTTTTGTCTAGAGTTGTGAAGCATCCATGGACCTGTAAAGGCACAATATCAATGAATAAACACTTTGCTTTCTCAAGGGACACACCCTACATCCCTATGGGAGTTTATAGTGTAGGTTTAGAGAAAGATAAATAGAAAAAAATATTAGTTTATTTTTGAAGAGAGAAATGAATTGCTTGTTTATGTTGAAAACATATCTTCAAAAATTAAACTAATTTTTTTCAGTTGACTGTCATTGCTATTTTCTCAGTTGTGTTTGCTTTCCAGGCTAGCAGCATTCACCAGTATTGCTGATATTGCACAGTCTGCCTATCTATGTTATATTATCAGAAAAATTAGTAAACGGCAGTCAGTTACCAATTTCTTGTTACATAGACACTCATAATTATCTATACATGAACAGTATATCTGTATATGTTTACCACACAAGTAACATGTATACTTGACAGCCATAAGACCTCCACATATGCAAGTACACTTGTGCAAATATAAGTTAAAATTATGTTATCGTTGGTTCATAAACATAATCAATGCCTGGTTTTATGTCTTTTAACTAATCCACTAATTATTATAAACTCTTTCTTTATTTATATTATTGTGGCATTAAACTAATTTGTTACAAGCATAATTCATTTTTGCACACTTCAATAATCTCTTCAAGAACATTACAATAATTCTTGCTTGTTTCACCTATCATACCACTAATTTTACAACAACAAAACAAATTCTGGAAAGTAAAGAGACACTTATTTTAAAATATCGAAGCTAAACCAAACATTTACTTTTACATTATGAATTAGCATTAATATTATTACTAATATATAATAATATAATTTCAGTTTCAGAAAAAAAACATAACTACTGAACCAGTTCACAGACTTGTTAGTACAATAGAAGATGGACTAGGCTCAGGTGTTTGGTATGATCTGGCACAGAGGGCTTAAATAAAAACTATACAGAGATTTACGAAAGGAGTACTGTCAAATTTTACACATATATTGCCGAGAGATTTTTTTTGGCTAATATATAATAAAGAATATTCCAAATTATAAAGATTTAAGCAAGAATACTAGTCTAGTGGTTTAAGGACCAGTTAGTACTCTGTCTTCTATATACTTTTAACTTACCTACACCTAAAGAGGCAAGTACAGTACAAGAGGTGTAGCTAGAAAATAACCGGACTGAATTTTTAAAACCTTTTAACATTGTTTACATTGCAAGCCTTATCACCTTCAATATATATCCCTCCTCAATTCCTACACCACTCCATACACATTTTCCATTGTTGGGAGCAGTGCTGCATATCATCTTCTAATATGATCATGTCCGTTGTTTTTTTTTTTTTTTACTGCATCTACAGACTCAAAATTTGTTTCTTTCAACATGCTCTTGACCTTAGGAAAAAAGTCACCTGGAGCAAGGTCAGGTGAGTAGAGCGGATGCTCCAACACAGACGTTTTTAGATTCCATGCTTTGCCAAAAACGTCTTGACCAACAATGCTTTGTGTGCCGGTGCATTGTCTTAACGAAGAATCCATGGATGATTTTTCCACATGTCAGGTCTTTTTCTCTGCACGCTTTCACGAAGAGTGGTCAAAACCTCCTTGTAGTAAATTTGGTTAATAGTTTGACCTTCAAGCATCCATTCAATGTAAATGATCTCTCAGATGTCAAAAAACACAATCATCATGACTTTGAATTTTGACTTACTCATCCATGCTTTTTTGCCTTCCAGTGCATGAATTGGCGCTCGGTTTCAGAGTCGTACATGAAAAACCATGATTCATCATACGTTATTACCTTCTCTAAAAAGTAGGTAGGGTTTAAATGTTTTTTAAAATGTCAGCACAGATGGTCATTAAAGTTTCCTTTTGATCAGCAGTGAGGTTTATCGGTACCAACTTCGGCACACTTTGTTCATATTGAAATTGTTATAATTATTTTATGACATTTACTTGTTAATATGAAATTTTTAATTACCAGAGGCACATTAGTATTTTTGTTTTAACTTAATCTTCCACTTCCCCAGTTTCTACTAAATAATTAGATATGCTTACCATTTCTAAAAGTTGCATGTCACTATGCTTGACATTACGTCCATGGCTGACGAGCACACCAAAACACCTATCTACTTCCAAGTCTTGTTCAAAGTCACTGTCTGATACTTGCTGCACTGTCAGACATATTTGTTTCTGTATATTGGCTCTCAGTTTAAAACATGTTCTATCTTTAGGGACAGCACTGAACCCTCCCTGTACATAAAAAGCAAATGAAGTTAAAATAAAATTATCAATATGATGTGCACCTAATGTACAAAAATTCTTATGTTCGGAATGAATGAAAAAATAATATGGGGATTTAACAGAAAACATAATATATATGTATATATATATATATATATATATATATATATATATATATATATATATATATATATATATATATATACACTGTTGATTTTAATCAAATTAAAAGCAGAAAATGAGGCAGATATTAACCCTGTTTGTGAAAAAAACCCTTTCAAAGTATGTTGTATAGTAACACATTTAACACATTGCTTACTATGAATAATTTACAATATTTTAAACAATGATTTTGTTATAATGCATATAAAATGACTAACTCGTCCATCCTCTTCCTTTATTTCCATGCTAACTTCAAAAACAAATGTTTCTAAACTTCCAGTGCGACTGGATATTTCCTTGAAGTCACTTGAAACCAACTCTCCATTTATAGATGTTGTCAGTGACTTTGGGACACGTTGGAAAGCTTTGGAAAAACATGAAGATACTTGTCCAACCTGTAAATAAAAATCTTTGTTAAGTACAAAATTTATCGAACATGCTTTGTGTGTACATAATACTTGAACATAAATTTGTGTATAAGGCATATTTGTTCAGTACAAATATTCATTCAAAGCTTTTAAAACTCAAACCTAAATGCACCAATCTATTCTGAATCTACTCTCTAACTGATCACAGGTGTAGGCATTTGGCACTAGTTTTTAGTACTAATTCAGCCACCTTTGAGTCTGTGCAACCATGTTTTCATTGACACTACAGTGACATATATTCTTTACAGTTTGTAAAGACAAAAGTGTTTGGTTAATGTTAATTCATTTAAATCTACTTTAGTTTTGTACCTTTTGACACAATCATTCACAAAAAATGCTCAATTGATCTAAAAAAATTTAATATTTGTCTGAATCTATTGTCAGTACAAAATCTAATATCTCCATTTTCAACATGTGCATGAAGAACAGTATTTTCAGTAAACCTTCTATCAACTTGAGTTTCTATCAATATAGTTTTTTATTTAATTTTACATGTGTAACATTGTTATTGAAGTTTTTAGTGCATGTATTTTGGCTAGCTAGGTTTTGTTCCTAAACAGTAACATATCAACCAACTTGGCCTTTAAAAACATATTGAATTTTTAAAACATATAATATAATGTATAATTTTATACATATAATGTAACAATTTTTTGTATTATATTAGTTCATGGTAATTAATAATTTACGACACACTTATTTGAAGTGTTTACCATACATACTAAATTAAAGAAAGTTTAATTGGTCCTTTAAATTAAAAAAAAACATACTTTTGAAAGAAATGTGCTTTTCAGTTTTAAAGTTTCCCTATATTTTCATAGTACTAAACAGTATTAATGGGATATCTAAAAAATAAATTATATTTGTACAGAAAAAATAGCCATGGCATGCAGATGTCTTGCTTATACAGCGTTTACTTTGTATTTTTGTGTGATTGTTTGTTCGCTTGAGGTAGCTCCTCAAAATGAATGCTGCAATAGAAAATTTGCCAAATGTAAAGTCCATGCTTTTATAAACTTCCGACAGCAATCAAATTTTTAGCAGCAGATATTAATCTGAACATTGCACTGACAAAATGTTAGCAGCACATGTTCATTTACTTACAACTGGAATAACAAAAATTCATGATAAGGAAAGGAGTGGGAGAGTCTGTGATCAGTGACGAACTTCTTCAGAAAATTACGTGAATACATGTGTACGGCAATTTGATATTTCACTGTCATAATATTCTGATCAATCCCAGCAAATCCGCACAATTATTTTGAACAAGGAAACTGCAAGACAATTTAAGCAATCAAAAGCTCTATCTTAGTGGGTTCAGAAAATCCTTTCTAAGAAACATAAAATAAAACAAATGAGCTCTGTCCTGGAATATGTGAAGAAGGATAAGCAATCCTCAACAGAACTGTTTTTGTGATGAATTCTGATACTAAAGAATTGACTACGAATCAGGATCATCAATAGTGATGTTATATGTCACTAAACTTCAAAGAGCAGTTGATAGAGTTTGCATTTGGATGAAGAAATGGAGATTAAAACTAAATGAATCCAAATCAACCTATGTCAACTTTACAAATAGAAAAATCAACCCAATTCCACTTATAATTAATAACCATTTAGTAACTCCAGAAAATTCTGCTAAATACTTGGGGATGACACTGGATGCAAAGCTCCACTGGAAAGAACATGTCAAAAAGAAAAAGGTTGAATTAAACATGCAATTTAGGAAAATTAACTGGTTGATAGGGAGAAACTCAGATTTAGACCTACAAAATAAACTGCTTCTATACAAGCAAATACTGAAGCCGGTGTGGACCTATGGAATCCAGCTGTGGGGCTGCACAAAAATACAAATGTAAAAGTAATTCAAACTTTCCAGAATAAAGTCCTGAAGTATTGTAAGGGCTCCGTGGTTAGATTCGCAATGACAGTCTTCATAGGGACCTTAGGATGAAAACTGTCTCAGAAGAAATCAAAAGATTTGCAGAGAAACACAAGCAAAGACTTATACATCACGATAACAAGGAAATAGCTTGCTTATTAGACAACTCTGGCGAGATCCGTCGCTTGAAAAGGACGAAGCCTTTGGAACTTTGCAGTGAGAGTGTATAACTAATCACACATGAACAGAGTGTGTGTTCATCAGGAGTCCATCAGTGGGTGTTACTTCAACAAACAGTGGCATTACTATTAAATGTATATTGCTGGATAGGCTTTATTGCCTAGTTGTAATTATGTTAAATAAAAAAAAAAAAAAAAAAAAAAAAAAAAAAAAATATGTCACTGCCAAATAAACTGAAAAAATCTGGACAAATTTTTCTGGCTGGAAGACTATGGTAACAACGTTTTGAGATGCAAAGGATGTACTGCTTGTGAATTCATGGATTGTGGAATGTGAATAACTATCAATTTGGATATTTACTCAGAAACTTTTTAAAAAAACCCTACATAGGCCATTCAAAACAATCACCATGGTCTGTTGGCTTCTGTTGACATGTTTTTGCATGGTCATGCTTAACCTTTCTCTCCTTGAAAAACCAAACGCTTTCTAGATAAATTTAAATGGGACATTTAGCATAATTTGTCTCCAGTGATTTTGTCCTCTACATGCACTAGCTTGACAAGTTGTGACTTGACAATATCAACAAGCTTCAAAATTCAGTCACAGATTAGCTCAGATCATAGGAATGAGATATTTTTTTTAAACAGAAGGAATTTCAAAATAGTCACAAGGTGTAATAAGGGTTTAAATTGCCATTATTATTATTATACTGAAAAAATGGTAAAATGTTTTCATTTCACATAAAAATGTTTGAAAAATTTAATTATATTTCTTTATATATATATATGTGTGCGTGTGTGTGTAAGTGTGCATACATAATACCACCATAATAAAACGTATTTGCCCACAATGTTGTTTTATTTATAACTTTACGGAAGTTACTTCTAAACAGTCCTTCTCTGTGCTATGGTGCTATTTAAGCTAAAGATCTAAAAAACACCTAAATCAACATATACTCCTAGATGAGCAATTAATTCTTCTAGCTAACAGACGATAAATCGTTCAACCTGTTCCAACTTCATAGTTAATTACTCTTCTTGGTAATAGTATTGTTAAAAATGGAGATAATATTCAAAATCTTATTTTGTCTTGGACACATTCTTTCACACCAATTGTAATTGGTACTAATAAATTTATAAAACCTGCCATGGAGATTGGTATAACTAAAAATCATTCTGTTTGTTTTGAATTATTGTTTTACAAATGGCTTACACTGAAAGCATTTCCTGGTAGTTTCACATGTGCCTAATTTTCTCAAAATTGGTGAAAACCTTAAAAATTTGGTCTCTGTTATGAAAATAAAACTGTTTAAATTAAATTATTATCAAATAGTAAGAGCATGTCAATATTATATCAATACACTTATATTGATTACTTATATTATATCCTGGATATAATATATTTCTAGAAATACATTCTAAATAGTTACAAAAAATCTTAGTTTAACCTAAAAGCAAGTTCTAAAACCTTTGTTGCTTTTATAATAAACACCATTTTATTAGTGCTTTAAATGAATAAAGAACAAATATTATTAGGTTTTTTTGTTTAGAAACCTAAATAACTTACAGCTTCTGGTATATCACATCTAAAGACATGGCACTGGAATATTGCTGATTCCTGACTGTCCCCATGTGACCACGTAAATGCAAAGCAAGAGGCTTCACAGGATTCTGATACTCCATGAGCATAGAAAAGTATTCGATGAATTTCGTATCTAGCCATGACTCCGTTAGTTGCTGCATCATATAATCTACAAAAATACATAAAAAATTGTAAATTTTACTCATGAAAATTGATGATCATGGAATATAAATTATCAGTTTCACAATAAATGTTAACTTTTGACAATATACATACAAAAATTACTTTGTTGCAACCAAAGAAAATTTACTTTATAAGTATTATTTTGTAAAACTTGTAGATAATTTCAAATGGATACTATAATTCATCTCAATTATAATATATTGCTATAGAATACTAAAGAAAATACAAACTTTGTGAATATTTAAAATTTGTATAAAAACAATAAACTTACACA